>MCJB01043011.1:33916-84569 GCA_002018475.1 Nicotiana obtusifolia
ATTTGCGAGCCAGACCTCGCAAATGCAAAGTCTGCAGCAGACACCAGACGCACAAAGGCTTCAGCTATGATTCTAAGTCCAAAATCCTTCCGTAGCCTATCCGAAACTCATTCGAGCCTCGGGGCTCCAAACCAAACATGCACACAAGTCCAAAAGCCTTATACAAACTCGCTCGCATGATTAAATTGCCAAAATAACACCTAGAACTACGAGACACCAAATCAAATGAAATTTTGAATGAAACTTTAGAATTTCTATTTTAACTACCGGACGTCCGAATCACGTCGAACCAACTCTGTTTTTCACCAAAATTTGCTGCCAAGCTTCGAAACCAAAATTCGGGCCCGTAGTAATAAAATCTAACCTTAGTAGTCATATCTTTAAATTCATTAAACCTTTAAACTTCAAAATTTTTGACAAAATGCGATAACTCCAGCTAGGGACCTCCGAATTCAATTTCGGGCATATGCCCAGGTCCCAAATCACGATACGTACCCACTAGGGTCATCAATACATGGATCCGGGTCCGTTTGCTCAAAACATTGACCGAAGTCAACTCAAATGGATCTTTAAGGCAAAATTTCACATTTTATCAATTTTTAACATAAAAGCCTCCCGAAAAAGACACGAACTGCGCACGCAAATCGAAAAAGGCTAAAATGAGATACTTGAGGTTTCGAAACACTTAATTAAGGTTAAAACTCTAGATGACCTATCGGGTCATCACATTCTCCACCTCTAAAACAACCGTTCATCCTCTAATGGACATAGAAAAGTACCTGAAACTGGTGAAAATGTGTGGATATCTACTCTGAATATTCGACTCGGACTCCCAAGTAGCTGTCTCAACCAACTGACCTCTCCACTGCACTCAAACTGAAGGATAACTCTTTGACCTCAACTATCGAACTTGTCGGGCTAGAATAGCCACCGGCTCCTCCTCGTAAGTCAAATCCTTGTCCAACTAGATTGAGCTAAAATCTAACACATGAAACGGATCACCGTAATACTTCCGAAGCATAGACACATGGAACACCGGATGGACTGCTGAAAATCTAGGTGGCAATGCGAGCCTATAAGCCACCTCACCTACTCTCTCCAGAATCTCAAAGGGTCGGATATACCTAGGGCTCAACTTGCCCTTCTTCCCAAACCTCATCACACCCTTCATGGGTGAAACCCGAAGCAATACCCTCTCTCCGACCATGAATGCAACATCACGAACTTGACAGTCGGCATAACTCTTCTGTCTAGACTGAGCTGTGCGAAGTCGATCCTGAAAAATCTTGACCTTATCCAAGGCATCTTGTACCAAATATGTACCCAACAACGGAGTCTCCCCTAGCTCGAACCATCCAACTGGCGATCGGCACCGCCTCTCGTATAATGTCTCATAGGGAGCCATCTGAATGTTCGACTGGTAGCTCTTGTTATAGGCAAACTCCGCAAGTGGAAAGAACTGATCCCAAGAACCCTCGAAATCTATAACACAAGCGCGGAGCATGTCTTTCAATATCTGAATAGTGCGCTCGGACTGTCCGTCCGTCTGAGGATGAAATGCTGTGCTCAACTCAACCTTTGTGACTAAATCACGCTGTACTCTCCAGAAGTGCTAGGTGAACTGCGTATCTCGATCAGAAATGATAGACACAGGCACACCGTGAAGACGGACGATCTCGCGGATGTAGATCTCACCCAATCGCTCTGAAGAATAGGTAACTATCATAGGAATGAAATGCGCTGACTTGGTCAGCTTGTCCGCAATAACCCGTACCGCGTCGAACTTCCTCTGAGTCCGCGGGAGTCCTATAACAAAATCCATAGTGATACACTCCCACTTCCACTCAGGAATCTCTAACTTCTGAAGTAAACCACCAGGTCTCTGATGCTCATACTTTACTTGCTGACAATTTAGACACCGAGCTACATATGCAACTATATCATTCTTCGTCCTTCTCCACCAATAATGCTGCCGCAAGTCCTGATACATCTTGGCAGCACCCAAATGAATAAAATACTGAGAACTGTAGGCCTCTTCAAAAATCAACTCACGAAGTCCATCTATATTGGGCACACAAATACGACCCTGCATCCTCAAAACTCCATCATCTCCAACAGTAACCTGCTTGGCACCACCATGCCGCACCGTGTCCCCAAGGACAAGAAAATGAGGGTCATCATACTGCCGCTCTATGTTGCACTCATACAAGGAAGACCGAGCGATTGTGCAAGATAGAACACGACTGGGCTCTAAAACATCTAACCTCACAAACTGATTGGCCAACGCCTGACATATGATGCAAGCGGTCTCTCACCGACTAGAATGTACGCAAGGCTGCCCATACTCACTTCCTTTCTACTCAATGCATCGGCCACCATATTGGCCTTCCTCGGATGATACAAGATGGTGATATCATAATCTTTCAATAGCTCCAACCACCTCCTCTGCCTCAAATTGAGATACTTTTGTTTGAACAAATACTGTAGACTCCGGTGATCTGTGAATACCTCGCACAACACGCTGTAAAGATAGTGCCTCCAAATCTTAAGCGCATGAACAATAGGTGCTGACTCTAAGTCATGAACAGGGTAATTCTTCTCATGAACCTTCAACTGCCGCAACGCATGTGCGATCACCCTGCCATCCTGCATCAATACTGCACTGAGCCCAACACGAGGTGCATCACAACACACCATGTAAGATCCTGAACCTTTGGGCAACACCAACGCTAGCGCCGTAGTCAAAGCAGTCTTGAGCTTCTGAAAGCTCAACTCACACTCGTCTAACCATCTGAATGGGGCACCCTTCTAGGTCAACCTGGTCAATGGGAATGCTATTGATGAAAACCCCTCCACGAACTGACGGTAATAACCCGCCAAACCCAGGAAACTCTGGATCTCCGTAGCTGAAGTGGGTTTAGGCCAGTTCTGAACTGCCTCAATCTTCTTAGGATCCACCTGTATGCCCTTTGCTGATATGACGTGCCCCAGAAAGGCGACTAAGTCTAACCAAAATTCGCACTTTGAAAACTTGGTATATAACTGGCTATCCTTCAGAGTTTGAAGTACAATCCGAAGATGCTGCTCGTGCTCCTCTTGACTGCGGGAGTAGATCAAGGTATCGTCAATAATACAATCACAAAGGAATCCAAGTAGGGCTTGAACACTCGGTTCATCAAATCCATAAATACTGCTGGGGTATTAGTCAGCCCAAATGACATCACTAGAAACTCATAATGCCCATACTAAGGGACATCAGATGCCCTAATCCTCAACTGTTGGTAGCTACACCTCAAATCGATCTTTGAAAACACCTGGCACCTTGAAGCTGATCAAATAAGTCATCAATCCTCTGCAATGGATACTTATTCTTGATAGTGTCTTTGTTTAACTGCCGATAGTCTATGCACATCCTCATAGATCCATCTTTCTTCTTCACGAACAATACAGGTGCATCCCAGGGCGAGACACTAGGTCTAATGAAGCTCTTATCAAGCAAATCTTGCAGCTGCTCCTTCAATGCTTTCAACTCTAGCGGGGCCATACAGTATGCAGGAATAGAAATGAGATGAGTGCTTGGAGCCAAATCAATACAGAAGTCAATATCGCTGTCAGGTGGCATCCCTGGTAGATTTTCAAGAAACACCTCTAGAAACTCACGAACAACTGGTACTGAATCCATGGAAGGAACTTCTGCACTAGAATCGCGAATATAAGCCAAATAAGCTAGACACCCCTTCTCGACCATGTGTCGAGCCTTTACATAAGAGATAACCCTGCTGGTAGAATGGCCAGGAGTCCTCTTACACTCTAATCGAGGTAACCTCGACAAGGCTAAGCTCACCGTCTTGGCGTGACAATCCCATATAGCATGATAAGGTGACAACCAATCCGTACCCAAATGATATCAAAATCTTTCATATCAAGAAGTAGAAGATCTACGCTAGTCTCAAGACTCCCAATGGTAACCACACACGAACGATAGACAGCTCTGCTACGATAGAATCTCCTACAGGTGTGGACACATACACAAGAGCACTCAAAGAATCACGAGACACAATCAGATATGAAGCAAAGTAGGATGACATGTAGGAATAAGTAGAGCCCGGATCAAATAGAACTGAAGCATCTCTATGGAAAACTGGGACAATACCTATGATAAAATCTTCAGATGACTCAGCCTCAGGCCTCACTGGAAAGGCATAAAATCGGGGATGGGCCCCACCACTCTAAACCACGTCCCTGGGACGGCCTCTAACTGGCTGGCCTCCACCTCTAACGGCCTGACCTCCACCTCTAATGGCCTGATCTCTACCTCTAGCTTCCTGACCCCTACCTCTAGCTGGCTGAGCGAGCAGTGAAGCAACCGTTTCCTGGACCATGGCACGAGAACCCTACTGTTGTGAGCTGCCCGGTGCCCGAGGGCAAAATCTAGCAATATGCCTCGGGTCACCACAAGTATAACAGGACCTCGGCTACTGTGACTGCTGACCCTGAAACTGACCCTATCACCCTCTCTCTCCGAGTAGGAAGTAGAAGAAGAGCATGAAGGGCTAGATCCACAGAACGAGTCTCATACTGAGTAAAAGTGATACTGCCTTGCTGTAGGCGCTCAAACTGCCTGCGGTAATCCTCTCTCAGTGTGATAGGGAGAAACTTCTCTAGAAATAGCTGCGAGAACTGCTCCCAAGTAAGTTTAGGCGACCCAGTTGGTCCAGTCAACATATAATCTCTCCACCACTTCTTGGAAGAACTCGTCATCTGAAATACAGCAAAATCGACCCCATTGATCTCAACTATACCCATGTTCCGCAGCATCTCATGGCAGCGGTCAAGATAATCCTGTGGGTCCTTAGAAGGTGCACCATTGAAGTGAATTGGAAAAAGCTTAGTAAACTTGTCCAATCTCAATAAAACCTCAGAAGACATGACAGGCCTATCACTGGCCTGGGCCGCAATAATCGGATAAACTACCCCAACTGGCAGGGCTGCTAGAGTCTGATACTGGGGAGCCATCTGCTCCGGAGTGTTAGTAGTGGGAGTCTGTGCTCCTCCTCCATCCTGAGAGACGGCTGGTGCCGCAGGAAATGCACTGGCCTGGGCCACACTCTCCATAATGCCCACCAAACGGACTAGGGTGTCCTGAAGCACTAGAGTGGCGATGAACCCCTCCGGGACCTGAGCCGGTCCAACAGGTACAGTCTGAGCTAATCTCCTCATTGAAATCCACCTGAGGCTCTACTTCTGGTGCTGCCGCTCGAGCTCTAGGCTGAGCTCTGCCTCTGCCAGGGCCCCTAGCGCAACCTCGGCCTCGTCCTCGTCCTCTGCCCCTAGTAGGAGCTGCCACTGGGAACTCCGGATGCTGTCCAGCTGAAGATGCAGTACATGTTCTCGCCATCTACGAGAGAACAAGAGTAGAAGAGTTCAATTATCAATGAGAGAAAAAAATCGCACGACAGAGAAAGATAGAAGGGATACTGTTCCTAAACTCCATAGCTTCTGGAAGATAAGTACAAACATCTCCGTACCGATCCTCTAGACTCTATTGTGCCTGCTCGTGACTCGTGAGAACTAGGTAACCTAGTGCTCTGATACCAACTTGTCACGGCCCAGAATTCCCACTTTCGGTACCATGATGGCGCCTAACATTTCACTTCTTAGGCAAGCCAATGTTAGAGAAATCCTTGAGCTAGCTTTTAAACAATTCAAATGAGTAAAGCCAATTAAACTGAAATGGGACCAAAATAAAGTACGAAATAGCATGATAATCCAATATATAGTACATAGTACAACCTGGATTTGGAGTCACAAGTACACGAGCTTCAAGAGGTTATACATACAGAGTCTGAAATAAATACAACTGTCTCAAATGAGATGAACAGTAAATAAGGAAGGAGGAAGGGAACTTCATGGTTTGTGGATGCCGGCAGATCTACCTCGAGTCTCCAAATGCTAATCCGAGCTGATGCACCTCACGTTCAGTTGGGACCAGTACCAAAATCTGCACATGAAGTGTAGTGTGTAGTATGAGTACAACCGACCCAATGTACTCCATAATTTTCGAGCCTTGACGAGGTAGTGACGAGGCTATGGCAAGACACCCACGAAATTAAACCTGTACAGACGAAAATATACACACAACATAAGAACAAATAAGGATTTAACATGTACTATTGGGAGGGGACTTGCAAAAAGGGGTACAAAATACGGTAACTACAACAGGGAATGACAACATGAAACAATCAACAAACCTTCAGCCAATGAAACGGATAAACATAATGAATATAAACTACACGGCATCACCCTTCGTGCTTTTACCCTCAACCTCACCATGAAACAGTAATAATGGCACGACATCACCCTTCGTGCTTGTACTCTCAATCTCTCCATAAAATGATAAAATACGACACGACATCACCCTTCGTGCTTTTACTCTCAATTTCATCATGAAATGATAAATACGGCACGGCATCACCGTTCGTGCTTAACTCTCTTCCTCGCTATTTATATATCAACAAATGGAACAATAATCGGCACGACATCACCCTTCGTGCATTAACACTCTCTCCCTTACCATGAAGCAATAAATATAAACATTTGGGAGAAAGAATAATAAAAAATAAACCTTACGTCAACAACGTTTCTACAATACTGAGCCTCACTTCCAGTAATATTCCGTTATCACATATACTTCATAAATGCGGAAGAATGACCAATTAAGTGATAAACTAGTCTAGACAAGGATATCATAATTAAAGTATGAAATAAATCATGAGAAAAAAGTTTTAACCGCATGCTTTACCCCAACAACAACGCATAAGTACTCGTCACCTCACCTATACGTTGTACCCAACATTTAAACACGGAGCAACTAAGCAAACAAGTCCTAACCCCTCAAGTCAAGGTTAAGCACGACACTTACCTTGCTCCAAAAATCAACTCAAAGCTCAACCACACTTTGCCTTTCGAACAAGCCTCCGAGCCAACCAAATCTAGCAAATTATCTACCAATGATTCAAAGTAAGCCTTAAGAACTACCCACGAATGAGAAAGATTCAATTTAGGTCATTATTGAAAAAGTCAACGCAAGTTAACTCCTGGACCTGCTTGGTCCAAACTTGAAATTCGGACCAAACCCCGATTTCCCATTCACCCCCGAGCCTGGTTATGCAATTTGTTTCGAAATCCGACCTCAATTTGAGGTCTAAATTCCAATTTTACAAAAATTCTTACTTCTACCCAAATCCCCAATTTCTACCATGAAAAATCTTAGATTTTAGGTTGAAATCCTATAAAATGTTATGGGTAATTGAAAGAAAGTAGGTCAGAATCACTTACCAATGAATTGGGGAAGAAGAGCTCTCTGAAAAATCGCCTCTAAGGTTTCTAGGTTTCGAAATTTGAAAGAATGAGAAAAATCTCGTTTAACACAACTTTTACCCAACTGCAGATATCGCAATTGCGATATTATGTTTGCAATTGCAAACATCACAATTGCGAGAAAGAGGTCGAAATTGCGAACTCCTCTTCAGAATCCCAATAATCGCAATTGCGATAAATTGGTCGCAAATGTGAAACTTGATGCCCTCAGAAATGCGGTTTGTTCTTCGCAAATGCAAAGATCATCAATAATATGCTGAGTCGCAAATGCGACTCTACCTTCACAAAAGCGGGAATGGCAAGTTTGCAAATGCGAACTTTACCTTACAAATGCGAGGACCCCCCCTAGCTGTGCCCAGGCTCGCAAATGCGAGGCTCGCATTTGCGAGCCAAACACTGCAAATGCAAAGTCTGCAGCAAACACTTGAAGCACAAAGGCTTCAGCATTATTCTAAGACCAAATCCTTTCGTAGCCTATACGAAACTCACCCGAGTGCTCGTGGTTCCAAACCAAACATGCGCATAAGTCCAAAAACCTCATACGAACTCGCTCGTGTGATCAAATCGCTGAAATAACACCAAGAACTATGAATCAGACACCAAATCAAATGAAATTTTTAATGAAACTTTAGAATTTCTATTTTAACAACCGGACTTCTGAATCACGTCGAACCAACACCGTTTTTTACCAAATTTTGCAGACAAGTCATAAATATAGTAATGAACATACACTGAGCTTCGAAATCAAAATTCGGTCCTAGTAGCAATAAAGTCAAACCTTGGTCAAATCTTTAAATTCATTAAACCTTTAAAATTTCTTTTTTTTTTGACAAAATGCGATAACTCGAGCTAGGGACCTTCGAATTCGTTTTCGGGCATACGCCCAGGTCCCAAATCACGATACGGACTCACCGGAATCGTCAAAATACGTATCAAGGTCTGTTTGCTCAAATAGTTGACCGACATCAACTCAAATGGATCTTTAAGGAAAAATTTCACATTTTATCAATTTTTAACGTAAAGGCCTCCCGAAAAAAGATACGGACTGCGCACACAATCGATAAAGGCTAAAATGAGATGCTTGAGGTTTCGAATTACAGAATTAAGGTTTAAAACTCTAGATGACCTATTGGGTCATCACATAAAGATACAGTAAATTCAAACCACGAGAGGAGGATGATTCCAACCTTAGTGAAGCATTCCCCCTCAATCCGGGCTCACAGTGGACAATTTTGATGAACGAGAGAAAAAGCTTATAATAATTGTGAAAATAGTAGTATATTGCTTTGGAATGTGTGTTACAATGTTTCTAATAAATTATTAGACCCCTCTTTATGTACTTGGGAATCCTACTCTAAGTACAATTTCATAGAAGGTAAAAAAATCTTCTGTTTAACTGATTGCCGGTTCTTCATTGATACGTGCCGAGATCCACACCGTAATATCCGGCCGGTCGCAGATATTACGACCTTCTGTTGGTCGTGCTTTATTGCCCGATAATTTTCTCCGAAGTCTTTTAGGATTTGGATCGATCTCGAATTATAGCCCCAATATTCTCGAGGGTAGGCATCGTGCCCCCGGATTCTGATTCGATGAGACCTTTGCTTAGATTATGATCCTTTGCAATCATATCTCGAGCTTGTTTTATCCTATTGGAGGCCGGAGTGTATCACGAGCTCTGTTTTTACCTGTATACAGATAGTCCCCTCGTTTCTCGGAGAGCAAGATGATGAGAAACGACATGAGCACCCCGATTCCATCTTCAATACGCCGTGACAGAAACGGCAAAAAGCCCGAAACATCTTGTCAGTCATGTCATAATGGCCTTAAATGCATGTCAGCCGTCGGTTGGATGTTCTTGGACGTGAAGCGTCGTGAGGCCCCTGTAAATACCTCCTCCTTTGTTCATCTTTTACTTTACGTTCAAACCTCTACCCTCGTGCCTTTAGAAATCCAGTACCCTCTTTTGAACACTAACATTTTTACCTCCGTTACTCAAGTACGTTGCAGAATTTTTACTCGTCTTCTACTCAAGCCAACACATCTGAGCTGTCAACTTTTACCCTTTCTCTATCTTTTTCAAGTTTTTCCGATACAACAATAACCTCCAAATCTATTCACCAAAAGGTCTCTTCTACCTCCGAAACGACTGCCGGAACCTCCAAATCTATTCCCCAAAAGGTCGTTTTTACCTCCCAAACGACTGTCGGAACCAACAAAACCACTTCCGATGTGGTCGACCTCGGGAGATCCGCTGCTAACGTGGTTACTGATGAATCAGATCCTGAACCTCCCTTGAAGATGTTCATTCCCGGAGGTTGTTCGATCGCTGACGACTTCAAGGTCGAGAAGCCCTCTTTGGTGCAGGGTCGGCATGGGGAGGTATCAAGATATGTTTGCTCGATCACCGAAGATGATCACTCCTTAGTCTGAAAGGACTGCAACTGGACCGAAAGGACATAGTGGTCCCCGACTCTGAGGAGGCCATTATCACCCACGTTGAGGGATACCTAAACGTCTACACTTATCTTTTTATGCTGGGCCCGGTGGATCTGGTCATTATAGACTTCTATAAAAGGTACGAGGTATGTCTCAGCCAGATCCACCCATCGTTATCATCGTAGATCATCTGCTTTGTCTGTGCAGTCTCCAAATCTTTCGAGAGGGACTGATAAAGCTCGTGCGCGGGGCTAGTAAGGCCTCATTTTCAAGCATCAATAAAGATCAGGATCGAGGTCGGCAGGGACATTCTGTCCGGGTGAGGACATCAGACCTGATTTCAGCCGAATCTAGGCCATTCCTTAAGAAGTGGTATACATCATGTAAGTAAAACTTCTCTTTGAATTTTGATTTCATGCTTATCTCCCTTTTTCCTCACTGGTGTTTGTGGTGGTGCAGCTGTCGCTCAAGTCTCGAATGCTGTTCCTTGGTTAAAGGAATGGATCGAAGCATTGCCTCGCAGATGCCCTATTCTGAGCGCTCATGGCGCAAACCTTCAAAGGGCCGTTAGGAGGTCTGTTCTCATGGTAAGATCTTTTCCCGAATAGGTTGTGCTAGGATTCTTCTTCTAGCATCACGTTCTTATTATTTTTTCTTTACTTCTCTTTCGCAGGTTTGCCTAAGACCGTCGAGCTTAGGCCTCCCGTTAGGGACAAGGACTTACCTGTTGATTCTTCTGCTTCAGGACAGCTCGGAGCCACATCAGGGGAGAAAAAAAGGAAAAGGGCCCTGAGTTCCCGAGCTTAGAGAAAAAGAAAATGAGGAGGCTGGTTCGTAAGCCAAAGGAAACCTCCAGCTCTCGAGTGCTTGACTCGGAATCACTCCTCCGTCTCAGAGACGAGCTCGAGGAGGATGAAATCTTTGTGGCACACGAGCCGTCTGTCCCCGAGGAACGGGTGGCAGCCGAGGGGGAAATGATGGAAGCTAATCCCCCTCAGGTTCACGAGGCTGATGTCGAAGTGAGGGCCGAGAACTCTCGAGACGCCGGGTATAGATATTTTGGGATTGCCCTCGTTCGCAAAATCAATGTTCGATGAAGCCCTAACGACGAAGGAGCGATCCCACGAAAAGGTCCATAGAGTGGACGATCCTCTCCGAGGCTTTTTTGACGGTGGAGACTCATCCGCCCTGGAGGATTTCACCAGATTGGATGACTTAGAGGTGCCAAGGAAATGTCCACCCTTGGAGGTCGGCGGGGTCGAGCTTGGGCCCGAGATTGATCAATCGGTTCCCTGCTTCAAGCACAGATCCTGGTCGGAAGCGGTCTGTCCTTATCACCATTCCGAAGGATGCCAGATTCTTTTCGCCCCTGAGGGATAGCTAGTTACTTCCGATGCCTTGTAACCGAAGAAGACCAGAAAAAAATTAATGAGGTAGATGCACCCTGCTTGTTCAACGAAGCACAACAGGCGCTGAACTGGGTAAGGTGTTACAATACCTTTTTTTTTCAACTTTAGTTCTTGATAATTCTAATATCTCTTCTCATATTTGCAGGCCTCGGTGCTCCACCATGAAACCTTCCTCCGGTACCGGGATGAGCTGAGCCAACTCGAGGGCGAAGTCAAAGAGCTTGTTGAGAAGAGAGGCATGTATAAGCTTCTTAGCGAGCAACATGAAGGAGAAGTCAAGAGCCTTCGAGCCGAGTTGGATGCGGCACCGAAAGAACATGCCGACTTGGTGGAACAGGTAAATATCTTTGAAGTTAGTGACGATGAGCTAGACACGGCGTCTAATGGTCAGAATCCGCAGGTCCAGCAGAAGGTTGATCGAGTCGACCAGCTCCGGGCTGAGATGGACGAGGTTAAGGCTATGGTCGAAGAGTGGGAGGGAAAGATGGACAGATTGGATTCAGAAAAGGAGATTGCCCGAGAGCAGCTGGGCTTGGAGGAGGCTCAACTTCGATCGGTGAAGGAAAAAGCTGAAACTCGATCCCAAAAAATTAAAGACCTCCAGTTTCAACTGGGCTTGGCTGTTGCCGCACGGGATACCCTTGCCAAGGAGCTTGAAGTGGCCAAGTCAGCGACGGAAATAATCGGGGCCGAAGCTGAAGAAATGGTGGCCCAATACAAAGATGATGCTGAGGCATCCCAAGAACGCCTGAAGGCCATTGTCGAATATGTGAGATGGCAGTCCCAGAGGGAGGCTCTCGAGGAAGTTTATGCCCGGGGATTCGATTTATCGGTCGAGATCGAAAATGTTAAGAGGCTCGATGCCGAGGCCAAGAAGTTAGCATACCCCGAGGATGTGGAAGATTCCGAGGACGGGGAAGACCTCGATGGCCCTAGTGATGAGGGGGGCTCCGGTGAAGATCAGGCTTCTTAGGTGCCTGGTAGATTTTTCTTCGCTTTTGTACTTTTGTATTTTTATTTGAAGCTGTTTGACCTTTGTAAAGATTTTTGTATATATACAAGGCTCTTTTTTCCCTTCGACAATTTCCAAGTTTATTCTTTTTTGCCTTTTTCTTTACGATTGCAAAGATGCTGAATGCCTTAGCATGTACTAATTAGGTCTTGTTTGGAGGTTCGAACAATGCTCGTTCTCAATATTATTTTGTTTAAGACTCGTGGGGGCTTGGTATGACCGGAAGTTTTGCCCGAAGTGTTTACTTAGAATTTTTTAGATTATAATTTTGCCGAGGGTAGCCTTTGACCCGGTTTAGAAATTTTGAAGGCCTTATGTTTTGGTTACGGATCTCGGACGTCTCCGAGCTGTTCTCGGATGGCCGCAGCCTTTTAAGTTCGGGTGTTGCCCAATGGGCTAATTACCCTGAGTAATCCGGGCTTGCCCGAGACAACAGTCCCCGAATGTGGATGGCCGTAGCCTTTGAAGTTTGGGCACTGCCTAATAGGTTTTGTGCCTTCGGGCTTTGTAGCACGAGTTGTCCGGGCTTGCCCATAACGACAGTCCCCGAATAGGGGTGATCTCTTGGATTCGGATAGAGGTGGCCCTTGGGCCCCATGTCCTTAAGGAACAAAATACAGTAGTTTTTAAGTGATAAAATATGTATCTGCAAGGTTGAAACTTTCTTTTATTTCTGTGCAACATACAAGATTGCAAATGCGTACAAGTTTCATGTTATGGCTTAAGTGGTCTATGTGGGCACAATTCATTTGCAGTTTGGCCCTTACAACAAATCCTATCCACCAAGTCTAGACTTGTTTGAGCATGAAGTTTCTTTCCTTGCTAAAATCATTACCTAAGGGTGATGGCCCCTAGTATTCAAGGTCGATCTTAGAGAGGGCTCGGATACTGTTGATGCGAACCTTGACTCCGGTTCATAGTCAGTTTTCAATTCTAAGTTAGCACGATCCACTGTTGCCTCGTTAAGAACCTTGTCGGAAAATCCATTTGGGAAAAAACCGGTTCAAGGGAAAAAGAGTGCAACACGTGCTTTCAGGCCTAATAGTTGCATCATTCCTTGGCCGTTACCTGCAAGCGTTAGTCCAATTCATAATATATTTAAAGAGGAATAATGAATGGGGCTGTACCTTAGTAGTAGTATTATTTTAAGTTGGTTATGTTCCAGTTGTTTGGTAGCCGCTCACCGTTCACCGTTTTGAGTTTGTACGATCCTTTGCCGGTGATCTCGATAATTTGATATGGGCCTTCCCAATTCGGTCCCAACTTCCCTTCATTCAGGTTCCGGTTGCTCAATGTCACCTTGCTTAACACCAAGTCCCAGACATTGAAGTGTCGAAGATTGGCTCTCCAATTGTAATATCTTTTGACCCGTTGCTTTTGGGCAGGCAACCAGACGAGGGCGCCTCGCACCTTTCATCTAACAGTTCCAGGTTCGTATTCATGGCCTTGTCGTTTGACTCTTCGATCGCATATCGAAACCTAAGACTCGGTTCTCCTACTTCAACCGGTATAAGAGTTTCGGCACCGTAGACCAACGAGAAAGGGGTGGCTCCGGTACTGGATTTTGAGGTCAACAATATGCCCGTAGGATTTTGGGCAAGATTTCTTTCCCTTTCCCTTTGGTGTCGGCCAACCTCTTTTTGAGGTTTTGGAGTACGGTTTTGTTTGTGGACTTTGCTTGCCCATTTCCACTAGGGTGATAGGGCGTTGATAGGATGCTTTTGATCTTATGGTCCTCGAAAAACTTTCTCACTTTGTTGCCAATGAACTGCTTCCCATTGACGCACACGATCTCGGCCGTCATTTTGAATCGGCATATTATATGGTCCCATATGAAATCAATAACTTCCTTCTCCCGGACTTTCTCAAATGCCTGGGCTTCCACCCACTTAGAAAAATAATCAGTCATAAATAAGATAAATTGAGCCTTACCGGGTGCCCAGGGCAGGGGACCAACGATGTCCATTCCCCATTTCATGAACGGCCAGGGTGACAAGACTAAATGCATAAGTTGCTCGGGCTGATGGATCATCAGAGCACGCCTCTGACATTCGTCGCATTTTTGCACGAACTTTTTTTGCGTCTTTTTCCATGTTGATCCAGTAGTAGCCTGCTCTGATTATCTTCCGAACCAACGACTCGGCGTTTGAATGATTCTCGCAGTTGCCCTTGTGGACTTCCCTCAAAACATACTCGGTGTCTCCCGGTCCTATACATATGGCGAGTGGGCCATCGAATGTTCTTTTGAATAGAGTACTGTCTTCGGACAAGCTGAACTGGGCCGCCTTCGTACGCAGAGCTCTCAATTCTTTAGGATCCGAGGGAAGTTTTCCGATCTCAGGTAATTTACGTATTTGTTTCCCCAGTCCCAGGTTAAGATTATCAAGTTTATCTCGGTATGGCCTTCCTCCACTACCAATTTCATGAGTTGTACGACCGTTCCCGAGTTGAATTCATCATCATCGACCGATGATCCCAAGTTAGCAAGAGCATCGACCTCACTGTTTTGATCCCAAGGTACATGTTATATAGTCCATTCCCTGAACCGATGTAACGTCACCTGTAGCTTATCCAAGTATCTCTGCATTCGTTCCTCTTTGACTTCAAATATTCCATTGACTTGGTTCACCACGAGGTGGGAATCGCACTTAGCTTCGATCACCTCGTCCCCAGGCTTTTAGTCAGTTCAAGACCTGCAATCATGACCTCATACTCGGCCTTGTTGTTAGCTAATTTTGCAGTTCTAATAGATTGCCTAACAACATTACCCGTCGGTAGTTTCAACACGATGCGAAGCCCGGACCCCTTTGCGTTCGAGTCACCATCCCGTAAAGAGGGTCCAGAGTCCGCAAGAGGTCCCCGAGTTCAACAAAAACTCCTTCTCAACCCTAGGGATTAGGGTCGGCGTGAAGTCGACCACGAATTTCGCCAAAATTTGAGATTTGATGGTTGTTCTGGGTCGATATTATATATCGTACCCACTGATCTCCACAGCCCATTTAGCCAATCGTCCCAAAAGCTCGGGTTTATGCACTATGTTTCTTAAGGGTAAGTAGTCACAACACATATGGGATGACACTGAAAGTACAATTTTAGCTACCTAGAGGTGCTTCGTAAAGCGAGGCCTAATTTTTCTAGGCGAGGATACCTAGTTTTGGCCTCGCCTAGAGTTTTGCTAACATAATAGATAGGAAATTGTGTACCATCCCCTTCCCTGACCAGGACTCCACTTACCACTACCTTGGATGCCGCTAAGTACAAATACAGCTGTTCGTTTGCCTTTGGAGTATGAAGCAAAGGTGGGTTCGAGAGGTACCTCTTGAGTTCCTCCTAGGCTTGTTGGCACTCCGGGGTCCGTGAGAAGTTATTCTTCTTCTTCAACAGTGAGAAGAACCGATGACTCTTGTCGGAGAACCTCGAGATGAATCGACCTAAAGCGGCTCTGCGCCCGGTTAATCTTTGAACGACCTTGACATTGTCCACAATGGTGATGTCCTCGATGGACTTGATCTTATCGGGATTAATCTTGATTCCGCGGTTGGACACCATGAATCTGAGGAATTCTCCGGACCCGACTCTGAATGCGCATTTCTCCAGGTCCGGCTTTATATTGTATTTCTTTAATATGTTGAAAGTTTCCTGCAAATGTTTCAAATGGTCCTCTGCTCGCAGGGATTTAACTAACATATCGTCAATGTAAACCTCCTTTGATTTTCCTATTTGCTCTTCGAACATCCGACTTACTAGGAGTTGGTAAGTGGCACCGACGGCTTTTAGTCCGAATGGCATTATGTTATAGCAAAAGGTACCGTATTTAGTGAAGAAGGACATTTTTTCATGGTCGTACGGGTCCATCCGAAATTGGTTCGTACCCGGAGTAGGCATCGAGAAAACTGAGGATCTCGTGGCCGGCCATTGCATCGATCATGCGATTGATGTTTGGTAGAGGGTAAGAGTCCTCGGGGCATGCCTTGATTAAGTATTTATATCTACACACATTCTTAATTTATTCCTCTTTTTAAGAACTACTACTATATTTGCTAAACAATCCGAGTACTTAACCTCCTGGATGGACCCTATATTAAGGAGTTTAGATACTTCGTCCTTGATGAATGCATGCTTGACTTCAAACTAAGGCCTCCTTTTCTGCTTGGCCGGATGGAACTTTGGATCTAGGCTCAGCTTGTGAGTAGTTATCTCCGGCGGAATCCCTGTCATATCGAGGTGGGACCAAGCGAAACAATCTATGTTAGCTATAAGGAATTGAATGAGATTTTTCCTGAGCTGGAGACTTAACCCGTGCCCAGGTATACCTTACGATCGGGCAGGCGTTTGATCAATATGACTTGCTCCAGTTCTTCGACCATTGATTTGGCAGCGTTGGAATTATTAGGGACTATGAAAGACCTGGGAACTCCATAGTCGTCATCCTCACCCGTCCCCTGCTTCTCCGGTTCGATCAAGGCCGGTGTCGGTAATTGCTATTTGGTTTCCTCTCGAGCAACCAGACTTATACCCTTCAATGTCAAAAGTACGGAAACCGGTATCACCTCATCTACCGCAAACATCTCTTTTGCGGCCGGTTATTCTCTATAAACTATTTTAATCCCTCCTGGCATCAGGAATTTCAGCACCCGGTGCAACGTCGAGGGTACTGCCCTCATGTTGTGAATCCACAGTCTCTCGAACAGAGAAAAGAGCATTGTACCTCATGTATCCTTCGATCACGTTGAACTTTGTTTCTGGAATGGTTCTGGCGGTGTTCACCGGTGATGTTATCACCCCTTTAGTGGTCTCACATGCCATGTTGAATCCATTTAGAACTCTGACTGCAGGCACGATTTTCTCTTGTAGACCTAGTTGTTCCACGACCCTCGATCTAATAATATTAGCCGAGCTACCTAGATCAATTAACACACGCTTAATTCGAGATTTATTTATGAGTACAGATATTGCCAGTGCATCGTTGTGGGGCTGCACGATTCCTTTAGCGTCCTCGTCATTGAAAGACAAGGTTCATTTTGGTACATAATCCCAAGTCCGTTCTTCCCTCGTGATGGATACTTTTGTGCGCTTTAATATCGGCCCTTGGGGAACGTCGACCCCACTAATGATCATGTTAATGACGTGCTAAGGCTCCTCCTATTTAATTTTCTTACTAGAATCTCTATTCTTGAAATGGTTTTTGGCTCGATCCCTCAGGAATTCCCGAAGATGTCCGTTGTTGAACAACTGGGCTACTTTCTTTCTTAATTTTTGGCAATCTTTTGTTCTGTAGCCGTGAGTGCCATGATATTTACAGATTAAGTTGGATCCCTTTGGGCTAGATCGGACTGTATAGGTCGAGGTCACTTGGTGTCTTTGGTGCGTCCGATGGTAGATACGATGGCAGCAAAATCGACGTTGAAGTTGTACTTCGATAACCTTGGCGCTTCCTTAGGCCCGATGGGCCTGTCGAAACCGTTTTTTCTCATGAGCCCTCAATTATTTTGACCTCGATCGCTTCTCTTTTCACTCCTCACAGGGTTTCGTCCGGACCCATTACCCCTACGATCACCGTTGTACGGTTGATACCGATCTCTACTTGACTTTGGTTCACGGTCAATGTCTCTTTTGGATCTGTCACTAGCTTGAACGGGATAAACAGATCTAGAAGGGGCCCCAAGCTGATCATCTTCGACCCTAATTTTTGATTGATACCGGTTATGCACATCGGCCCAAGTTGCAGCCAGATATTCTACCAGATTTTGCTTCAACTGCTGCGAAGCCAATGAGCTTTGAGTATTGAGTCCGTGGGTGAAGGCCTGAACGGCCCAATCGTCCGCCACCGGCAGCAAGTCCATCCGTTCCATTTGAAACCTTGACACGAACTCCCTGAGCATCTCGTTATCTCTTTGCTTTACCTTAAAAAGGTCCAACTTCCTGGTCTCGACCTTGATGGCTCCGGTGTGCGCTTTTACAAAAGCATTTGCAAGCATAGCAAATGAGTCAATAGAATTGGGGGGGGGGGATAAGTTGTGATACCATATCATTGCTCCTTTTGACAAGGTCTCTCCGAACTTTTTCAGCAGGATAGATTCGATCTCATCATCTTCCAAGCCATTCCCTTTGATGTAGCACGTGTATGAGGTCACATGTTCATTTGGATAAGTTGTTCCATTGTACTTAGGAATTTCAGGCATGCAAAACTTCTTTGGGATTGTCTTCAGAGCTGCTCTCGGAGGAAAAGGTTTTTGAACAAACGTTTTGGAATCTAGGCCTTTTAGTATCGGTGGTGCTTTAGGGATTTGGTCGACCCTGGAGTTGTAGATCTCCACCTTCTTGTCATTGGCTTCAATTTTCTTTTCTCCTGTTTCTACCAGTTTTGTCAATTCCTCCAGCATCTTTATCATCTTAGGATTGGTCCCGGGTTCAGCTTCATTTGGCCTATCTATGGCTGATCCATGAGTGTTTTCCCCGGATGGTTTGGGCTCAATTTTACTGGGAGCATGACTTTGGTTCTGCAGTTGGGCTATCGCTACCTGTTGATCCTGTAGCATTTCAAAGATCACCCTCATGTTGATCCCATCTCCTTCACCATTACGTGTATTTTGGGCTACCGATCGGACTCCCTCGCAGACGCTGTTCTCAGGATTGGTTGGCAAATTCGCGTTAATGGCTACATGTGAATTGGTGTCGATCAGGTTCGTGGCCGGAATTCCGTTTGGATCGGCAGTAGGCACGTCGTTACCGGGCACCATATTATTGTTCTCGCCATGGTGGCCAGACTCAACATCCGTGTTTAGAGGGGCAGATTGGGAGTTCGACATTTTACACTTAGACCTGAAATTAAAGACACTTCAAAGAACAAGTATGAAGTAGGGTGTGTTATGGAAATTTATATCATGTTGCCGCTATTATTCTTAGTCCCACGGTGTGCGCCAAACTGTTTAACCTCAAAATCGGATAAAAATTAAATTTGGAAGTGGTTTTAAGGATATGCGGATTAATTTGATACAAAACGATAAATTGAGTTAGAATGGACAAGTAAAGATACAAAAAATTCAAACCACGCGAGGAGGATGATTCCAGCCTTAGTGAAGCATTCCCCCTCAATCCGGGCTCACAGTGGACAATTTTGATGAACGAGAGAAAAAGCTTATAATAACTGTGAAAATAGTAGTATATTGCTTTGGAATGTGTGTTACAATGTTTCTAATGAATAATCAGAACCCCCTTTATATAGTTGAGGAATCCTATTCTAAGTACAATTCCATAAAAGGTAAAAGATCTTCTGTTTAACTGATTGCCGGTTCTTCATTGATACGTGCCGAGATCCACGCCGTGATATCCGGCCAGTCGCTGATAACCTTCTGTTAGTCTTGCTTTATTGCCCGAGATTTTCTCCGACATCTTTTAGGATTTGGATCGATCTCGAATTATAACCCCAATATTCTCGAGGGCAGGCATCGTGCCCCTGGATTCTAACTCGATGAGACCTTTGCTTCGATTCCGATCCTTCATAATCATATCTCGAGCTCATTTTATGTTATTGGAGGACGGAGTGTATCATGAGCTCGGTTTTTACCCGTATACAATAAATCAGATAACAAAAGAGAACTATATCAAAAGAGACACAAACATTTAATACGTTTCGGCCAATTGACCTACGTCCACAGGCGGAGTGAGCAAGAGTATAAAATATTGAGAGAACAACCTCACGAAGAGGCAAATACAAGTGGCAGGCTAACACTTGTCGCAAGATTTTTCCCCTAAATAAGACTCTCAAACCTCTTAGGGACTAATTGTGGATGCTACTGAATGAGAATGAAAGATCCTCAATTTATAAAAGTCCAAATCTTTTCCTGCAAGAAAAGGGACTAGCCAAATATGAGGGATTTATAATTTTCTTTTCAATGAAGAAAAACCCAATTATGGTAAATATATTGTCCTTTCCTTCTAGAGATAGGAAAACTAAATATGATAAGAAAATTAGGACAAACACCTAACAGCGAGACTCAACTTCCTGATATGCTCAAGCTAATCATCTGACTTGAACTAAACCATACATGCTAATTTCAAAACAATTTTCTCGATATTTAACTAAACTCATTTAAGTATAATATTAAGGAAATGTCTTTAGACCTCTGGTAATATATTTTCTATAAATCTAATCGCATGTTAGTTGTTACACAGATAACTTTAATTCTCCTCAAATGTGTGTGTGTGTGTGTGTGTGTGTGTATATATATATATATATATATATATATATATATATAATTGTTTGGAGAAAAAAGGAGATAAAGAATACAGTGGAAGCAAAAGCAAAAGTAAAAGCTAAGGCCGAATTTACTATAAAGACTTGTTCCTAAAGAAAAAGTTAAATTTGGGAGGCTAGAAATTCTCCCAAAGTGATCACATTTAAAAAGTTACAGGTTATATGAATATTCATACTATTATCTATCAGTTAACCCATTTTTAATATATATTAAATATGGACGGTCGAATATTTTATCTATTTTCCCTAATCCATTCTTGAACAGCTCCAATCCGACCCCACCTGCCCGTTTGCCACTACTAATACCAAGTAACTAAAGTCATTAAGGCTTTGGCATATAAAAAGAAATCAATTAATACTTTTTTTTTCGCGAGGTTCATATGACCAAATGTTTAAAGATTATAAAGATAATGGATGGAGTTTTCTATGGGGCAAGATATGAAATTGGCCAGTCGGCCGAAACTAATATTTCACTTGTCGAAAGTGTGTGTGTGTGTATATGTGTATATATATATATATATAAATTACCAGCCAAATCCAGCAAGTTGCTCTCAAAATCTGTAAACAAGACAAACGCTGAGACAATTAGCCAAAGATAGGGTTCAAACTCATATAGACTTAGGTAGTATTTGCGAACAGTTTGTTCTATCTCCTAGCGGTAAAAAACCTCACAAAAGGCGCAAACCCAAAAAGGAACTTCCTAGTCCTAGCAATCCTATGTCCAAGTATAGGAAAAGAAAACCTTCCCATACGAAGCCGAAGTATTCTAAACCTAAAGTTGAGAATACACCAACTTCAACTACGGCCAAATGCTATAGATGTGGTAAAACATGTCACATTGCCAAATATTCTAGGGTTTCAAAGGCAATTAGGAACCTTCATCTTGATGAGTCTCTCCTTAATAAAATGGAAGGACTCTTGCTTATAGACAAATTCTGAGGTTGCTGAAGACTAGTATGAGCAGCAATTTAACTAACTCCAAGATGATGACTTAGATTCCTCATTATCTTCAACCAAGTCTGATAGAGAAGCTCTCTTCATGGGATTAGTGTACTTACTAAAGAGCAAGATATCCTCCTTGAAGTTATTGGCAATCTCCAAGACTCAGATCTCAAAAAGGATTACCTAGACCAACTCAAGAAAGTTCTGGATAAACCTTCTCCGTCTTCTTCCAAGCTTCCTAATTATCCTCAGGTGGCTAACACCTATAACATCACGGACGTCCTCAAGAGATTTCCATCTCAAAAATCCAAGGGAACAACCATAACTATGGAGGACATTATATCTGAAATAGCTTACCTTAAAGAGGAAATTAAAGAATTCAAAGCAGGTCAAGAATTAGATCGTCTTGTGCTCCGACAACTTTTTAATGAACCTGAGATAAGGAGGATATATCTATTGAACAAGAACCTAAGTCCAAGAAGGTGACATAGGTCCATTTATAGGTTGTCTTTCTAGAATTAACATCCAAAAATATCATATCAGAATAACTCTGATAATCAATAAGTCTTTTGTCCTTGATACAATTGCTTTGTTTGACACTGGTGCTGAACTCAGCTGCATTCAAGAAGGACTCATGCCAACAAAGTTATTCGAAAAAACCAAAGAGGGTCTTAGGGCTGCCAATGGCAAAAAATTTAAAATAAATTACAAACTTTCTTCTATCGAAGTCAGTACTTCTCCTCAACATCCAACTTGGTCGATTGGTACATCATTCGTTTTAGTAAAAAATCTTACTAGCCCTGTTATTTTAGGTCTTTCTTTCATCAATAGGATTAGCCCTTATCTTGATTTCCACCAAGGTATTCATGTAGAGTATTTTACCAATGATATTCTCTTTCCCTACGATAAACCTCCCATTCAAAATACTTTGCACTTCCTAAAAGACAAGGAAGCACAAGTTATGTTTTTCAAAGAAGAAGTTGCTTTCCAAAGGCTTCAAAAGAAACTTAAATATCCTTCCATCATTTCTAAAATTAAAACTTTAGAAATGAAGATGTAGGATGATCTCTGCGCAGATTTGCCCACTGCTTTCTGGAAGCGGAAGAAACACATAGTCAGCCTTCCTTATGAACCTGACTTTGATAAAAAGACGATTCCTATTAAAGCTCGCTCTATTCAAATGAATCACGAGTTCATCATTCATTGCCAGAAAGAGATTGATGATCTCATAGGCAAAAACATTATTTCTCCTTCAAAATCTCACTGGAATTGTGCAACATTCTATGTTAACAAAAGCTCCAAAATTGAGCGAGTGTACCTCGTTTGGTTATCAATTACAAACCCCTCAATACTGCTATCATCAGAGAATTTGTTAACAAAAGAAAATTGGTAATTTATTTGGTGGAAAGCATCAAATATTTACTTCCCCCCTCAGAACCAGGGGGAAGTAAGGATGGTGATTCTTGTTTTTAACTTGCTATGGTGTTGTGCTTCCACATCTGACAAAATAACTCTAGATCTATAAGTTTTAAAGAATTATACTATGGCTTTAATCATATTATGGTGTTGAATTAATTGATCTGTTGATAGATTTATATATTTATTGGTTCTTACACATAAATTTGTTAAATATGTTTTTGTAATAAGAAGAACTCTTGGAAGATGGCGCTGTGATCTTCGGATTTGCACTGCAGGTAGTATTCCTAGGGATTATGGAGATGGAATGCCTGCAAATGTACCTAGTAGGCCTGCATATGGTTACTTGTAACATTTGGGTCATCCAAAAGAACAGCTTCTTAAAACAATTTTCATATTTACCTTCTTTGTGTGAAAGAACAGGTATTTCTATGAATCTAGCTCCTAGATTTGGACTATTCAAGACGATACTAAGATAAAACTAGAGTATATTTCTTAAGATCTATAGATCTAAAAGAACTTAACTCCTAGATATGGTATTTCTACACAATTTAGCTAAAAACATGAATATTTTCCTTATGAAAAACCCTTGGTTAGAGCTAAGGACAGGAAGTTTTTAAAAAACCTTTATTAAAATGTCTTTCCTTCGCCACTCCTCGAAATCTTCTAGATCCTCTTCGTCCTCTCCCTCATCTTCTACCTCCAATTTCAAGCTCAAAGAAAATATTAGTTTCTCTACTTGCAGCAATCAATTGACGACTAGAAAATCCCCAAACATCCCGGTCTACAATTTACAAATCTTCCAGATGGAACAACCTGACAAGTGATTATCACATGTCTACCATCGAACAGACTATTCCTCTTGAATCAGATCATGAGGAGATCAAACTTCTCAATATCAAGTCCATCGAAAAACATAGACAAAATTACAATTATTTCCATTTTGGTTTAGTACAAATCGCCGCTAAACCACTCACTAGAGAAGGACTTGACACATCTCTTCTTCTCTGTCTCAGGGACTCTAGATTCCTATACTTCCATGATTCTCTGCTTGGAATGGTAGAAACTAGTCTTTGTAACGGGCCAATTTAATTCGAACCTTTTCCTAATTTTACAGTCTCCGTGAGAGATAGGAACATTTTAGATACATTGACACCTAATATCAAAACCTCCAATTACAGAACCAAAACTGGATCCCTCCCAGTAGCTATCATCAATAGAATCCAATATAAGGCTATGAATTCAGCCTTCAATTGTGGAGCCATGAGAACAATGCACAAGGGTGAAACTATTCTCTTGCAAACAGATCTACAAAGATATCATCTATCTGTTCCTAGACTAGTATATTGGAGTCAGAGCTCTTTACCTCAGAACTGGCTTTTGCAATATACTACTCCAGCTCAAAAACCAGAGAATACCTCAGTTTCACAGATCCAACAATTTCCCACCAAGTCTGTACTAATTTTCTTCCAGAGGTCACTCAGTCAAAGAGTTAATACCTCTATCCCGTCTAAAAGTTCGTCTATCCACTCCGCTAGACATTCGATCTCCTCTTATCCCACGAGAGTAGAAATTATTTCAGATGCTACGATCCCTCAAGCTAGATATAAGGTAGAAAACGCTCCTCCTACTAAAACTAGCTATGATCACCCCAATTCGCCTACCTGTACGTCCTTAGGTGCTGAACTTGGTGATGATGATATTGGAATTGGAGTCTTAGAAGTGGATTTTGAAATTGACAAAAAACTCTCTAAAAAGAATTTTATTCTCCCGATAATCTTTTCAAAAGAACTTGGTTTTTGGAAAAATACAAAGGAGAGAAAAGAAAAGAAAAGAAATTCAATTAAACTTTTATGATTCTTTAAATGCTGTAAAAAGACAGATCAATTTCTTTGAATGGTTCAAAATCTATGCCAATTATACGGAAATAGATTTCCCTTTTTCAAAATCTATTAACGGTTCAAAAGTTTGGAAAATTAATACCGGTGAAGGTTATTTCCGAACTTCCTCCGTCACAAGTATTTTCTACAACTTTTGCCAATACCTCTGTTACAACTGCTCCTTTTAAGAAAAGAGCTGATAACGAACCAATTACTGGCAAAGATATAAAACATATTTTAGAACAAAATAATTACACGAATACATATCTACAAACTATTGGAGAATATCTAATGTCAATCCTTCTTTAACTACAATGAAGAAATCCACAGAAGGACCTTTCACCTCTGATGTTCCTCTTTTAAACCTTGCGACATCCCCAGAGCTCATTCTAGGAAGCTCCATATGCATCATTCTATAGACTCTCCTCAACTTTCTGAGCTTCAACAAAGAATCCTAGAAATCGAGAAAACTTTAGTGGTCCAAGATACGCCAGTCCGCCAAGCTACTGAAGCTTCTTCGACCCGTCAAACTCCTACTGCAACTTCTTAACTCATAGGAGTCCTTGGTAATACAGATTCAGAGCAAGAATGTGAACAATCATTATCTATAGAAGAAGACCCTCCTCTAGATATCACACCTATTCGTGTTGAGTCTTCCAACTCGAGGAAACCTCAAAAACTCTACTATCCTAGGTCTACCCATCCAGATGTAGTTTTGGAAGAAAAGCCCAATATCATGCAGAAGAATTACAAAGCAAACAACATTTATGAATGGAACATAGATGGTTGTTCTGAGTATAATATTCTTGAAAAGTTGCAGCGGATGACCATGGTTGCCACTGTTTACAGAACTTCTCATAATTGTTCAGACCAGGGTAGTTCCATGTCCTTGTAGCTGAATTTACAGGGCAACTCAAAGGTTGGTGGGATACCTATCTCAGTGGAGATGAGAAGCAACGAATATTGCAGTCTGTCAAGTTTGATGAAACAGGCCAAACGATTCTTAGGGAAAGGGATACTATTCCCGATTCTACCAATACCCTGATATATACTATTATTAGAACCTTTATAGGTTGTCCAGGAATTTTCAGGAAAAAAACTGCCGAAATACTTAACAATCTTAAGTGCAAAACTCTTTCAGATTTTAGGTGGTATAAAGACTCTTTCCTCATGCGGATCTATAAATAGCCTGATGAGAACCAACAATATTGGAAAGAAAAATTCTTAGATGATTTGCCAAAATCACTTAGGTATTTAGTCAAAAAAGAATTCCAAAATAAATATTCCGGTGGTATTGTTCCTTTTGATCAGATCACCTATGGTCAAATTACCAGCCAAATCCAGCAAGTTGTTCTCAAAATCTTTAAACAAGACAAAATGCTGAGACAATTAGCCAAAGATAAGGCTCAAACTCATAAAGACTTAGGTAGTTTTTGCGAACGGTTTGGTCTACCTCCTTGCGGTAAAAAGCCTCACAAAAGGCGCAAGCTCAAAAAGGAACTTCCTAGTCCTAGAAATCCTACGTCCAAGTATAGGAAAAGAAGACCTTCCCATACGAAGCCGAAGTTTTCTAAACCTAAAGTTGAGAATACACCAACTTTGACTACGGCCAAATGCTACGCATGTGGTAAAACAGGTCACATTGCCAACTATTGTAGGGTTTCAAAGGCGATTAGGAAGCTTTTTCTTGATGAGTCTCTCCTTAATAAAATAGAAGGACTCTTGCTTATAGACAACAATTATAAGGTTGCTGAAGACTAGTGTGAGCAGCAATTTTACCAACTCCAAGAAGATGACTTAGATTACTCATCATCTTCAACCCAGTCTGATAGAGAAGCTCAGGAAAGTCTTCTTGGGATTAATGTTCTTACTAAAGAGCAAGATCTCCTCCTTGAAGTTATTGGCAATCTCCAAGACTCAGATCTAAAAAAGGATTACCTAGACCAACTCAAGAAATTTCTGAATAAACCTTCTCCATCTTCCGCCAAGCTTCCTAATTATCCTCAGGTGGCTAACACCTATAACATCATGGACATCCTCAAAAGATTTCCATCTCAAAAATCCAAGGCAACAACCATAACTATGGTGGACCTTTAATGTGAAATAGCTTAAATTAAAGAGGAAATTAAAGAAATCAAAGCAGGTCAAGAATTAGACCGTCTTGTGCTCCAACAACTTTCTAATGAACCTGAGCATAAGGAGGATATATCTATTTCCCAAGATCCTATTTTCCAAGAAGGTGTCATAGGTCCGTTTATAGGTTATCTTTCTAGAATTAACATCCAAAAATATCATATCACAATAACTCTGATAATCAATAAGTCTTTTGTCCTTGATACAATTTCTTTGTTTGACACTGATGTTGAACTCAGTTGCATTCAAGAAGGACTCGTGGCAACTAAGTTTTTTGAGAAAACCAAAGAGGGCCTTAGGGCTACCAATGGCGAAAAACTTAAAAATAAATTACAAACTTTCTTCTATCAAAGTTACTACTTCTCCTCAACATCCAACCTGATCGATTCCTACATTATTTGTTTTAGTAAAAAATCTTACTAGCCCTGTCATTTTAGGTCTTCCTTTCATCAATAGGATGAGCCCTTATCTTGCTTCCCACTAAGGTATTCATGTGGAATATTTTTACCAATATTATTCTCTTTCCCTATGATAAAAACTCCCATTTTAAAAAACTTTGCACTTCCTAAAAGACAAGGAAGCACAAGTTATGTTTCTCAAAGAAGAAGTTGCTTTCCAAAGGCTTCAAAAGAAACTTAAAGATCCTTCCATCATTTCTAAAATTAAAACTTTAGAAATGAAGATGTAGGATGATCTTTACACAGATTTGCCCACTGCTTTCTGGAAGCGGAAGAAACACATAGTCAGCCTTCCTTATGAACCTGACTTTGATGAAAAGGCGATTCCTTCTGAAGCTCGCCCTATTCAAATGAATCACGAGCTCATCATTCATTGCCAGAAAGAGATTAATGATCTCATAGGCAAAAACATTATTTCTCCTTCAAAATCTCCCTGGAGTTGTGCAACATTCCATGTTAACAAAAGCTCCGAAATTGAGCGAGGTGTACCTCGTTTGGTTATCAATTACAAACCCCTCAATACTGCTCTTTGGTGGATTAGATATCCTATTCCTAATAAGAAGTATTTACTTCAGCGTGTCCATGCCACTACCATATTTTCCAAATTCGATTTAAAATTAGGATTCTGGCAGATCCAAATCGACCCTAAAGATCGATACAAGACTGCTTTCACTGTCCCATTTGGACAATATGAATGGAATGTTATGCCTTTCGGATTGAAAAATGCTCCTTCTGAATTCCAAAAAATCATGAACGATGTCTTTAATCCTCTTTCACGATTTATTGTTACTTATATCGATGATATTCTTGTATTCTCCACGAGCATTGACCAACATTATAAACATTTTAATATTTTTTTAAATACAATTAGAGAAAATAGCCTGGTTCTATCCAAAACTAAATATAGTTTATTCCAGATAAACATTCGATTTCTTGGTCACAATATCCAACAAGGAACTGTGATCCCTATACAAAGGTCTGTTGAATTTGCTGATAAATTTCCGAATCAAATTCTAGACAAGACACAGCTCCAGAGATTCCTTAGTTATGTAAACTATGTATGCGACTTCATTCCAGATTTTAGTATTTCGCTAAAACCGCTCCACGATCGGCTGAAAAAGCCTCCACCACCTTGGACTAACAACCATACCAACGTAGTTAAGGAAATCAAATCGAAAGTCAAGCACCTTCATTTCATGACCCTTCATGATCCTTCTGCCTACAAAATAGTAGAAACAAATGTTTCAGATTTAGGATACGGAGGAATTTTAAAACAAAAGAAAAATAATAAAGAACGTATCATTTCTTTTACCTCTAAACATTGGAACAATGCTCAACAAATTTATCCTACTATCAAAAAGGAAATTTTGGGGATTTTCTTGTGTATCTCTAATTTCCAAGCTGATTAGTTAAATCAAAATTTTTTACTACACATTGATTACAAAGCAGCTAAATCTGTTTTAGAGAAAGATGTATAAAACCTTTCCTCAAAACATATTTTTTCTAGATGGCAAGCTATTTTATCAATTTTTAATTTTGATATAGAATATATCAAATGAAGCTCAAATTCCATCTCAGACTTCATTACTAGAGAATTCCTACAGGGAAGATAATGGTTAGAAAAAGGAAAGCTGATCCTCTTATACCAGCATTTTCGACTCCAAATGAAAGATTTAACATTGGCTGTTTCAAAACAGCCAAAAATCAATAATGATACCGAAAAAACAGTCAAAAATCAATAATGATACCGAAAAGTGAGTTGTCAGAAGACAGACAGTTGCCTCCAAGCAACCATTAAATGAGGTTGGACCAAGCCAGCCGAAATATAGAACTCCAGCAGATTATGCGACGAAGAGAGTTCCTCAAATATATTTGGTGGATTCACCAAAACCAATTTCGTTTGCTCAACCAAAAAGATGGGCATACATAGCTGAAGAAGATGAACTTTAACAAGCCCAAATACTACAGACTGCCCCATGGAGAGCAGAAGAACTCTTGCGTTGGTATCAACTCATGGGATTTAAAAATGCATTACCCATGACAAATCCTGAACTAGGACAACAATAATTGAACCAATTAATGGATGTGGCGGCTAGAAGCCTCATATCATCCCTCAAAATAGCTGTGGTTTCCCAAAGCACCAAAAACAAAGCAGTGGTGGCAAAAGGCTCACATAATGCACGATACATTCGGTATCGAAACAGGTACTTTTTTCGCCAGTGCCACACTTCCTTTGAAAGGTCCTTATTCTGAGGAAGCAAACTATTTTAAGAATGAGATGACTTACCCGATTCGAACAGAACCAGATCTTTGGCACTCTAACCCAGCCTAAGTAGCCAAAAAGATGCTTAACCCTTCTGCCAATTATCTTAAGAAAACTCCTGCCTATACCTAGAAGTTCTATGAATTTATCCTTACAGATACCAAATCTTGTAAATTCAAACCATTTTTAGACAACCCATACAATGGTGTAGATAATAAAATAATCTTACCAAAAGAATGGAGCACACACCCTACTAAACTAAGAAAGCTTTCTCAGTCGTTTGAACCTCAAATTTTAAACTATTATGACTACCGAGACGCCTGGATGAATGCATTCACATTCCAAAATCCCCTTGGAAAACATTCATTTTTTATACTTTGGGGAAGACAGTTAATATCCGAGTTCCCTCAGTGGTTTTTATATCAATGGTGGCCAATTTGTGGTCACACGATAAATATTTTTCCTTCTCCGGTAAATGAAGGATATGATTGCTTTTGTACCAAACTTCATCATGACCAGCATATCTCAATGCTTCTATAATTTTCTCATAGATTCCATATCCTATGGATCTATACGCGAAAATTCTCATTTCACAAGACAGATGGTCAAAGAGGGTTACCACGGTTAGCCCTTCAAGGTCACTGCAAGTTGTATAAGGCTTAGAAAGGTGCTTCAGAAGCTTATGTACCAACAATTGAAAAATAATTTTTTGAAAACCTAAAATATCTGTCACCCATAGATGTCTCTCATTCTCAATTTTACAGCAAAACTCTCTTGCTTCTAAACAACTAGCAGGATCTAACAGCCAAAAAAAAATATATCCAGCAAATAGAAAAACTACTCTAACAATTAAAGACTAAAGAACCCAACCAAAAATCCCCATCTGAAGACAATCAGATGAAGAAAATGACGATGAAGAAGAAGAACCTGATTAAAATATCATTGTACCATAAAACAAGAGAAATTGCTGACATCATGCCAGCATAAAATTTTCGGAAGTCACTATAGCAAAGTTACTATTTACTTTCACTGTAGCTTTTTTACTGTACACTTTCACTGTAACAGTCCGTCTATTTTTCTATTAGTAGATCCCCCCATTTGTAAAGAGCGGGCATTCGAAAATATACCTCTCTCGATATCTCTCTCTCTAGAAGACTCTCTACCTCTTTAGAGCACTTCTATAATATTTACTACTTATTTTTATAAACCTCAGGAAGGCTCTGCCACCTGATTTTATGTTTTAAACTTCTGCACATTATTGTATGTTTTTTAATCTGCATATGGTTATTTGTAAACTTTGGGTCATCCAAAAGTAGAGCTTCTTTAAACAATTTCCATATTTACCTTCTTTATGTGAAAGAACAGGTATTTCTATGATCTAGCTCCAAGATCTGGACTCTTCAAGACGATACTAAGATAAAACTAGAGTATTTTCCTTAAGATCTATAGATCTTAAAAAACTTAACTACTAGATCAGGTATTTCTATACAAAGTTAGCTAAAAACTTGAATATTTTCCTTATGAAACCCTGGGTCTCTTGAGCCAAGGACAAGAAGTTTTAAACCTTTATTAAAGTGTCTTTCTTTCACCATTACTCGAAATCTTCTCGATCCTGTTCGTCCTCCCTCATCTTCTACCTCCAATTTCAATCTAAAAGAAGAGATTAGTTTCTATGGCTTGCAGCAAAAAATTGACGACTGGAAAATTCCCAAACATCCCAAGTCTAAAATTTACAAATCTTCCAGATGGAAAAATCTAACAAGTGAATGTCACATGTCTACCATCGAATAGACTATTCCTCTTGAATTGGATCATGAGGAGATCAAACTTCTCAATATCAAGTCCATAGAAAAATATAGACAGAAATATAATTATATCCCTTTTGGTTTAGTACAAATCGCCGCTAAACCACTCACTAAAGAACGACTTGACACATCTCTTCTTCTCTGTCTCAAGGACTCTAGGTTCCTAGATTTCAATGGTTTTCTTCTTGGATTGGTAGAAACCAGTCTTTGTAACGGGCCAATTTATTTCGACTGTTTTCCTAATTTTACAGTCTCTTGAGAGAAAGGAACATTTTAGATACCTTGACACTTAGTGTCAAAACCTCCAATTATAGAACCAAAACTAGATCTCTCCTAGTAGCTATCATCTGTAGAATCCATTATAAGGCTATGAATTTAGCCTTCAATACTGGAGCCATGAGAAGAATGCACAAGGGTGAAACTGTTATCTTCCAAACAGATCTACAAAGATCTCATCTCTCTATTCCTAGACCATTATCATGGAGTCAGATCTCTTTACCTCAGAACTGGCTTTTTGAAGATGCTACTCTAGCTCATAAACCTGAGACTACCTCAGTTTCACAGATCCAACAATTTCCCACCGGGTCTATAGTAATTTCCTTCCAGAGTTCACTCAATCAAAGAGTTAATACCTCTATTCCATCTGAAAGTCCGTCTGTCCAGTCCGCTAAACATTCGATCTCCTCTTATCCCACGAGAGTAGAAATTGTTTCAGATGCTACGATCCCTCAGGCTAGATATAAAGTAGAAAACGTTCCTCCTACTGAAACTAGCTATGATCACCCCAATTCGCCTACCTATACGTCCTTAGGTGCTGAACTTGGTGATGATAATATTTGAATTGGAGTCTTAGAAGTGGATTTTGAAATTGACAAAAAGACTCTCCAAAAAATTTTTTATTCTCCTGATAATCTTTTCAAAAGAACTTGGTTTTTGGAAAAATACAAAGGAGAGAAAAGAAAAGAAATTCAATCAAAATTTTATGATTCTTTAAATGCTGTAGAAAGACAGATCAATTACTTTGAATGGTTTGAAATCTATGTCGATTATACGGAAATAGATTCTCTTTTTTCAAAATCTTTTAATGTTTCAAAATTTGTTACAGCTGCTCCTTTTAAGAAAAGAGCTGATAATGAACCAATTACTGGAAAAGATATAAAACATATTTTTGAACAAATTAACTACATGCATAAATATTTACAAACTATTGGAGAATATCTAATTGTCAATCCTTCTTTGACTACATTGAATAAATCCCCAGAAGGACCTTCCACCTCTGATGTTCCTCTTTTTAAACCTTACGAGATCCCAAAACTCATTCTAGGGAGCTCCATATGCGTCATTCTAAAGACTCTCCTCAACTTTTTGAACTTTTGCGAAGAATCCTAGAAATTGAGAAAACTTTAGTGGTCCTAGATATGCCAGTCCGCCAAGCTACTGAAGCTTCTTCGACCCGTCAAGCTCCTACTGCAACTTCTAAACTCATAGGAGTCCTTGTTAAGACTGATTCAGCCCAAGAATATGAACAATCAGTATCTATAGAAGAAATCCCTCCTCTAGATATCACACTTATTCGTGCTGAGTCTTCCAACTGGAGGAAACCTAAAAAACTCTACTATCCCAGGGCTACCCATCCAGACGTAGTTTTGGAAGAAAAACCTAATGTCATGCCGAAAAATTACAATGCAAAAAACATTTATGAGTGGAACATAGATGGTTGTTCTGAGTATAATATTCTCGAAAAGTTGCAGCATATGACCACGGTTTCCATTGCTTACAAAACATCTCATAATTGTTCTGACTAGGGTACTACCCATGTCCTTGTGGATGGATTTACGGGGCAACTCAAAGGTTGGTGGGATACCCACCTCAGTGGAGATGAGAAGCAACAAATCTTCCTGTCTGTCAAAGTTGATTAAACAAGCCAACCATTTCTTAGGGACGGGAATACTATTCCCGATTCTACCAATACCCTGATATATACTATTATCAGAACCTTCATAGGTTGTCCAGGAATTTCTAGGGAAAAAACTGCCGAAGTACTTAACAATCTTAAGTGCAAAACTCTTTCAGATTTTAGGTGGTATAAAGACTCTTTCCTCATGCGGATCTATGAACAGCTTGATGGAAATCAACTATATTTGAAAGAAAAATTCTTAGTTGGTTTGCCAGAATCACTTAGGGATTTAGTCAAAGAAGAATTCCAAAATCAACATTCCAGTGGTATTGTTCCTTATGATCAGATCACCTATGGTCAAGTCACCAGCCAAATCCAGCAAGTTGCTCTCAAAATCTATAAACAAGACAAAATGCTGAGACAATTAGCCAAAGATAGGGCTCAAACTCGTAAAGACTTAGGTAGTTTTTGCGAATAGTTTGGTCTACCTCCTTGCGGTAAAAAGCCTCACAAAAGGCGCAAACCCGAAAAGGAACTTCCTAGTCCAAGCAATCCTACGTCCAAGTATAGGAAAAGAAGACCTTCCCATACGAAGCCGAAGTATTCTAAACCTAAAATCGAGAATGCACCAACTTCAATTACGGCCAAATGCTACAAATGTGGTAAAACGGGTCACATTGCCCAATATTGTAGGGTTTCGAAGGAGATTAGGAACCTTAATCTTGATAAGTCTCTCCTTAGTAAAACAGATAGACTTTTGCTTATAGACAACAATTATGAGGTTTCTGAAAATGAGTATGAGCAGCAAAATTAACCAACTGCAAGATGATGACTTAGATTCCTCATCATCTTCAACCCAGCCTGATAGGGAAGCACAAGAAAGTTTTCTTTGGGATTAGTGTTCTTACTAATGAGAAAGATCTCCTCCTTGAAGTTATTGGCAATCTCCAAGACTCAGATCTCAAAAAGGATTACCTAGACCAACTCAAGAAATTTCTGAATAAACCTTCTCTGTCTTCCCCCAAGCTTCCTAATTATCCTTAGGTTGCTAACACCTATAACAGCACGGACATCGTCAAAAGATTTCCATCTCAAAAATCCAAGGCAACAACCATAACTATGGTGGACCTTTAATGTGAAATAGCTTACATTAAAGAGGAAATTAAAGAAATCAAAGCAGGTCAAGAATTAGATCGTCTTGTGCTCCGACAACTTTCTAATGAACCTGAGCATAAGGAGGATATATCTATTGCCCAAGATCCTATTTTCCAAGAAGGTGACATAGGTCTGTTTATAGGTTATCTCTCTAGAATTAACATCCAATAATATCATATCACAATAACTCTGATAATCAATAAGTCTTTTGTCCTTGATATAATTTCTTTGTTTGACACTGATGCTGAACTCAGTTACATTCAAGAAGGACTCGTGGCAACTAAGTTTTTTGAGAAAACCAAAGAGGGCCTTAGGGCTACCAATGGCGAAAAACTTAAAATAAATTACAAACTTTCTTCTATCGAAGTCACTACTTCTCCTCAACAAGTCGATTCCTACATCATTCATTTTAGTAAAAAATCTTACTGGCCCTATCATTTTAGGTCTTCCTTTCATCAATAGGATTAGCCCTTATCTTGATTCCCACCAAGGTATTCATGTAGAGTATTTTACCAATAATGTTCTCTTTCCCTACGATAAACCTCCCATTCAAAAAACTTTGCACTTCCTAAAAAACAAGGAAGCACAAGTTATGTTTTTCAAAGAAGAAGTTGCTTTCCAAAGGCTTCAAAAAATACTCAAAGATCCTTTCATCATATCTAAAATTAAAACTTTAGAAATGAAGATGCAGGATGATCTCTGCGCAGATTTTCCCACTGCTTTCAGGAAGCGGAAGAATCACATAGTCAGCCTTCCTTATGAACCTGACTTTGATGAAAAGACGATTCCTACTAAAGCTCGCATTATTCAAATGAATCAAGATCTCATCATTCATTGCCAGAAAGAGATTGATGATCTCATAGGCAAAAATTTTATTTCTCCTTCAAAATCTCCCTGGAGTTGTGCAGCATTCTATGTTAACAAAAGCTCCAAAATTGAGTGAGGTGTACCTCGTTTGGTTATCAATTACAAACCCCTCAATGCTTCTCTTAGGCGGATTAGATATCCTATTCCTAATAAGAACGAATTACTTCAGCGTGTCCATGCCGCTACTATATTTTTCAAATTCGATTTAAAATCAAGATTATGGCAGATCCAAATCGACCCTAAAGATCGATACAAGACCACTTTCATTGTCCCATTCGGATAGTATAAATTGAATGTTGTGCCTTTTAGATTGAATAATGCTCCTTCTGAATTCCAAAAAATTATGAATGATGTCTTCAATCCTCTTTCACGATTTATTATTACTTACATTGACAATATTCTTGTATTCTGCACAAGCATTGACCAACAAGGAACTGTGATCCCGATACAAATGTCTGTTGAATTTGGTGATGAATTCCCAGATCAAATTCTAGATAAGACACATATCCAGAGATTCCTTGATTGTGTCAACTATGTCTACGACTTCATTCCAGGTCTTAGTATTCTGTTAAAACCGCTCCACGATCGGCTGAAAAAGCCTCCACCACCTTGGATTAACAACCATACCAACGTAGTCAAGGAAATCAAATCGAAAGTCAAACACCTTCCTTTCTTGACCCTTCCTGGTCCTTTTGCCTGCAAAATAGTAGAAACAGATGCTTCAACTTTAGGATATGGAGGAATTTTAAAACAAAAAAAATAATAAAGAACATATCATTGCTTTTACCTCCAAACATTGGAACAATGCTCAACAAAATTATCCTACTATCAAAAAGGAAATTTTGGCTATTGTCTTGTTTATCTCTAAAATCCAAGCCGATTTGTTAAATCAAAATTTTTTACTACGCATTGATTGCCAATCAGCTAAATCTATTTTACAAAAAGATGTACAAAACCTTATCTCAAAACATATTTTTGCTAGATGGCAAGCTATTTTATCAATTTTTGATTTTGATATAGAATATATCAAAGGAAACTCAAATTCCATGCCAGACTTCCTTACCAGAGAATTCCTGCAGGGCAGATAATGGTTAGAGAAAAGAAAGCTGATCCTTCCATACCCGCGTTTCCGACTCCATTGGAAGATTCAATATTTGTTGTTTCAAAACTGCCAAAAATCAATAATGATACCCAACAGAGAGTTGTCATAAGACAGACAGTTGCCTCCAAGCAACTATTAAATGAGGTTGGACCAAGCCGGCCAAAATATAGAACTCTAGCAGATTATGCGCATGAAGGGAGTTCCTCAAATATATTTGGTGGATTCACCAAAACCAATTTCGTTTGATCAACCAAAAAGATGGGCAGACATAGTTGAAGAAGAAGAACTTCAACAAGCCCAAATACTATAGACTGCCCCATTGACAGCAAAAGAACTCTTGCAATGGTATCAACTTATGGGATTTAAAAATGCATTACCCATGACAACATCAATTGATCCAATTAATGAATGTGGCAGCTAGAAGCCTCATATCTTCCCTCAAAACCCCTGTGGGCCCAAAGCACCACAACCAAAGCAGTGGCGGCAAAAGGCCCCATCACATAATGCACAATACCTTCGTTATCCAAACAGGCACTTCCTTCGCTAGTTCCGTAGCCAATTCCTTTGAAAGGTCCTTATTCCGAGGAACCAAACAATTTTAAGAATGAGATGGATTACCCGCTTATTCGAACAGAGTCCATACAACGGTGTGGATTAATAAAATAATCTAACAAAAAGAATGGAGCACACACCTTACTAATCTCAGAAAGCTTTCTCAACTGATTGAACCTCAAATTTTCAACTATTCTGACTATCGAGACGCTTGGATGGATGCATTCACATTCCAAAATCCCCTTGGAAAACATTCATTTTCTATCCTCTAGGGAAGACAATTAACATCCGAGTTCCCTCAGTGGTTTTTACATCAATGGTGGTCAATTTGTAGTCACACGATTGATATTTTTTCTTCTCCGGTAAAAGAATGATATGATTACTTTTGTACCAAATTTCATCATGACCAGCATATCCCAATGCATCTCCAATTTTCCCAGATTCCATATCACATGGATCTATATGCGAAAATTCTCATTTCACAAGATAGAAGGTCAAAGAGGGTTACCATGGTTAGCCTTTCAAGGTCACTGCAAGTGCTATAAGGCTTGGAAATGTGCTTCTGAAACTTATGTACCAACAATTGAAAAATGGTTCTATGAAAAACCAAAATATCTGTCACCCACGGATGTCTCTCATTCTCAATATTTACAGCAAAAATCTCTTGCTTCTACATAACTAGCAAGATCTAGCAGCAAAAAAAAAATATATCCAGCAAATGAAAAAACTGCTCCAACCATTAAAGATTGAATAACCCAGCCAAAAATCCCCATCTGAAGACCAATCAGACGAAGAACATGATGATGAAGAAGAAGACCCTGATTATGATATCACTGTACCATAAAACAGGAGAAATTGCTGACATCATGACACATAAAATTTTCGGAACTATAGCAAAGTTACTATATACTTTCACTGTAGGTTTACTTTCACTGTAGCTTTTTTATTGTACACTTTCACTGTTACAGTCCGTCTATTTTTCTATAAGTAGATCCCCCCATTTTTAAATAGAGGGCATTCGAAAAAATACCTCTTTTGATATCTCTCTCTCTAGAAGACTCTCAACCTAGTTAGAGCACTTCCTCTGTAATATCTACTACTTATTTTCTAAACATCAGGAAGGCTCTGCCACCTGATTGTATATTTTAATCTTCTGCACTTTATTGTATGTTTTTTAATCTGCAGATGGTTACTTGTAACCTTTGGGTCATCCAAAAGTAGAGCTTCTTAAAACAATTTTCATATTTACCTTCTTTGTATGAAAGAACAGGTATTTCTATGAATCTAGCTCCTAGATCTGGACTCTTCAAGACGATACTAAGATAAAACTAGAGTATTTTTCTTAAAATCTTTAGATCTAAATGAACTTAACTCCTAGATCTAGTATTTCTACACAAAGTTAGCTAATAACTTGAATATATTCCTTATGAAAACCTTGGACACTTGAGCCAAGGACAGGAAGTTATTAAAAAACCTTTATTAAAGTGACTTTCTTTCGCCACTCCTCGAAATCTTCTAGATCCTCTTCGTCCTCTCTCTCAACTTCTACCTCCAATTTCAAGCTCAAAGAAGAGATTAGTTCCTCTGACTTGTAGCAATCAATTGACGACTGGAAAATCCCCAAAAATCCCATTCTATAATTTACAAATCTTCTAGATGGAACAACTTGACTAGTGATTATCACATATCTACCATCGAACAGACGTTTCCTCTTGAAACGGATCATGAGGATATAAAATTTCTCAATATCAAGTCTATCGAAAAATATAGACAGAAATACAAATAACTCCATTTTGGTTTTGTATAAATCGCCGCTAAACCATTCACTTGAGAAGGAATTGACACATCACTTCTTCTCTGTCTCAGGGACTCTAGGTTCCTATACTTCAATGATTCTCTACTTGGAATGGAAGAAACCAGTCTTTGTAATGAGCCAATTTATTTTGACTGTTTTTCTAATTTTATAGTCTCCGTGAGAGATAGGAACATTTTAGATACCTTGACACTTAGTGTCAAAACCTCCAATTACAGAACCAAAACTAGATCTCTCCCAGTAGCTATCATCTTTATAATTCAATATAAGGCTATGAATTCAGCCTTCAATACTGGAGCCATGAGAACAATGCATAAGGGTTAAACTGTTCTATTCCAAACAAATCTACAAAAATCTCATCTATCTGTTCCTAGACCAGTATCCCGGAGTTAGATCTCTTTACCTTAGAACTGGCTTTTGCAAGATGCTATTCCAGCTCAAAAACCTGAAAATACCTCAGTTTCATATATCCAATAATTTTCCACTGGGTCTGTACTAATTTCCTTCCAGAGGTCACTCAGTCGAAGAGTTAATACCTCTATTCCGTCTGAAAGACCGTCTATCCGGTCCGCTAGACATTCGATCTCCTCTTATCCCACGAGAGTAGAAATTGTTTCAAATGCTACGATCCCTCAGGCTAGATATAATTTAGAAAACACTCCTCCTACTGAAACTAGCTATGATCACCCCAATTCGCCTGCCTATATGTCCTTAGGTTTAGAACTTGGTGATGATATTATTGGAATTGGAGTTTTAGAAGTGGATTATTAAATTGACAAAAAGACTCTCCAAAAAAAATTTTATTCTCCCGATAATCTTTTCAAAAGAACTTGGTTTTTGGAAAAATACAAAGGAGAGAAAAGAAAAGAAATTTAATCCAAATTTTATGATTCTTTACTGTAAAAAGACAGATCAATATCTTTGAATGGTTCTAAATCTATGCCGATTATACGGAAATAGATTTCCCTTTTTCAAAATCTATTAACGTTTTAAAAGTTTGGAAAACTAATACCGGTGAAGGTTATTTCCGAAATTCCTCCGCCACAAGTATTTTCTACAACTTTTGCCTATAGCTCTGTTACAACTGCTCCTTTTAAGAAAAGAGCTGATAATGAACCAATTACTGGAAAAGATATAAAACATATTTTAGAACAAAATAATTACACGAATACATATCTACAAACTATTGGAGAATATCTAATGTCAATCCTTCTTTGACTACAATGAAGAAATCCACAGAAGGACCTTCCACCTCTGATGTTCCTCTTTTAAACCTTGCGAGATCCCCAGAGCTCATTCTAGGGAGCTCCATATGCATCATTCTATAGACTCTCCTCAACTTTCTGAGCTTCAGCAAAGAATCCTAGAAATCGAGAAAACTTTAGTGGTCCAAGATACGCCAATCCGCCAAGCTACTGAAGCTTCTTCGACCCCTCAAACTCCTACTACAACTTCTAAACTCATAGGAGTCCTTGGTAAGACAGATTCAGACCAAGAATCTGTACAATTAGTATCTATAGAAGAAAACCCTCCTCTAGATATTGCACCTATTCGTGTTGAGTCTTCCAACTGGAGGAAACCTCAAAAACTCTACTATCCTAGGGCTACCCATCCAAACGTAGTTTTGGAAGAAAAACCTAATGTCATGCAGAACAATTACAATGCAAACAACATTTACAAATGGAACATATGTGGTTATTCTGAGTATAATATTCTCGAAAAGTTGCAGCAGATGACCACAGTTGTCACTACTTACAAAACTTCTCATAATTATTCTGACCAGTGTACTACCCATGTCCTTGTAGCTGGATTTATAGGGCAACTCAAAGGTTGGTGGGATACCCACCTTAGTGGAGATGAGAAACAACAAATCTTCCAGTCTGTCAAGGTTGATGAAATTGGCCAACCAATTCTTAGGGACGGGGATACTATTCTCGATTCTACCAATACCCTGATATATACTATTCTTAGAACCTTCATAGGTTGTCACTGTCCCATTTGGACAATAAGAATGGAATGTTATGACTTTTGGAATCAAAAATGCTCCTCCTGAATTCGAAAAAATCATGAACGATGTCTTCAATCCTCTTTCACGATTTATTATTACTTACACTGACGATAGTTTTTTATTCTCCACAAGCGTTGACCAACATTATAAGTATTTAAACATTTTCTTAATAGAATTTGAGAAAATGGCCTGGTTCTATGCAAAACTAAATATAGTTTATTCGAGATAGACATATTATTTCTTGGTCACAATATCCAACAAGAAACTGTGATCCCTATACAATGGTCTGTTGAATTTGCTGATAAATTCCCGAATCAAATTCTAGAAAAGACACAGCTCCAGAGATTCCTTGGTTGTGTCAACTATGTCTGCGACTTCATTCCAGGTCTTAGTATTATGTTAAAACCGCTCCATGATCGGCTGAAAAATCCTCCACGACCTTGGACTAACAACCATACCAACGTTGTCAAGGAAATCAAATCAAAAGTCAAACACCTTACTTTCTTGACCTTTCCCTATCCTTCTGCCTACAAAATAGTAGAAACAGATGCTTCAGATTTAGGATATGGAGGAGTTTTAAAACAAAAGAAAAATGATAAAGAACATATCATTTCTTTTACCTACAAACAATGGAACAATGCTCTTATTAGAGAATCCCTGTAGGGCAGATAATGGTTAGGAAAAAGAAAGCTGATCCTCCCATACCAGCGTTTTCGACTCCATAGGAAGATTCAACATTAGCTGTTTCAAAACAGCCAAAAATCAATAATGATACCTAACGGGGAGTTGTCACAAGACGGACAGTTGCCTCCAAGCAACCATTAAATGAGGTGGTTCCTCAAACATATTTGGTGGATTCACCAAAACCAATTTCGTTTGATAAACTAAAAAGATGGGTAGACATAGTTGAAGAAGATGAACTTCAACAAGCCCAAATACTACAGACTGCTCCATGGACAACAGAAGAACTCTTGCGATGGTATCAACTCATGGGATTTAAAAATGCACCCATGACAAATCCTGAACAAGGACAACAACAATTGAACCAATTAATAGATGTTGCGGCTAGAAGCCTTATATCTCCCGTCAAAACCCCTGTGGTTTCCCAAAGCACCACAACCAAAGCAGTGGCGGCAAAAGGCCTCATCATACAATGCACGATATGTTCGGTATCCAAACAAACACTTTCTTCGCTAGTGCCACAGCCAATTCCTTTGATAGGTCCTTATTCCGAGGAATCAAACTATTTGAAGAATGAGATGGATTACCCGCTCATTCGAACAGAACCAGATCTTTGGCTCTCTAACCCAGTTGAAGTAGCCAAAAAGATGCTTAACCCTTCTGCCAATTATCTTCAGAAAACTCCTGCCTATACGTAGAAGTTCTATGAATTTATCCTTATAGATACCACAGCTTGTCTATTCAAACCATTTTTAGACAAAACCCATATAACGGTGTAGATTAATAGTGTAATCTTACCAAACGAATGGAGCACACACCCTACTAAATGCAGAAAGCTTTCTTAGCCGTTTGAACCTTAATTTTTCAACTATTATGACTACCGAGACGCCTGGATGAATGCATTCACATTGCAAAATCCCCTTGGAAAACATTCATTTTTTAGCCTCTCGGGAAGATAGTTAACATCCGAGTTCCCTCAGTGGTTTTTACATTAATGGTAGCCAATCTGTGGTCACACGGTAGATATTTTTCCTTCTCCGGTAATAGAAGAATATGATTACTTTTGTACCAAATTTCATCACGACCATCATATCTCAATGCATCTCTAATTTTCCCATAGATTCCATATCCCATGGATCTATACGCCAAAATTCTCATTTCACTAGATAGAAGGTCAAAGAGGGTTACCATAGTTAGCCCTTCAAGGTCACTGCAAGTGGTATAAGGCTTGGAAAGGTGCTTTTGAAACTTATGAACCAACAATTGAAAAATGGTTCTTTGAAAATCCAAAATATCTGTCACCCACAGATGTCTCTCATTCTCAATTTTCACAGCAAAACTCTCTTGATTCTACACAACTAGTAGGATCTAGCAGCAAAAAAGAATATATCCAGCAAATGAAAAATTGCTCCAACTATTAAAGACTGAAGAACCCAGCCAAAAATCCCCATTTGAAGACCAATTAGATGAAGAAAATGATAAAGAAGAAGAAGACCCTGATTATGATATCACTATACCATAAAACAGGAGAAATTGCTGACATCATGACAACATAATATTTTTGGAAGTCACTATAGCAAAGTTACTATTTACTTGCACTGTAGCTTTACTTTCACTGTAGTTTTCTTACTGTACATTTTCACCGTAACAATTCGTCTATTTTTCAATAAGTAGATCCCCCCATTAGTAAAGAGAGGGCATTAAAAAGTATACCTCTCTCGATATATCTCTCTCTAGAAGACTCTCTACCTGGTTAGAGCACTTCCTCTGTAATATTTACTACTTATTTTTATAAGTTTCAGGAAGGCTCTGCCACCTGATTTTATGTTTTTATCTTCTGTACTTTATTGTATGTTTTTTAATCTTCTGCCTTTTAATTTATATACATATGGTCGGCTCTGCCGCCTGAACTATTTTTAATTACCGTTTAAACTTCTTGTTCTTACTTTTCCATTACCCCCTGTTCGCCTTCTAACCTTCGAGAATAAGCTTCCGACACCTTGGTACCAAAATACTGTCAGATCTGGAAGCACCACACCACACTATTGTTTCGTCAGATATTTAGGGTCAATTTGGATATGCCAGCACCGCACTAACATTTAAATGTTTATAATGTTGGTCAATGCTTGTGGAGAATACAAGAATATCGTCAATGTAAGTAATAATAAATCGTGAAAGAGAATTGAAGACATCGTTCATGCTTTTTTGGAATTCAGAAGGAGCATTTTTCAATCCGAAAGGCATATCAATCCATTCATACTATCCGAATGGGACAGTGAATGCAGTCTTGTTTTGATCTTTATGGTCGATTTGGTTATGCCAGAATCCTGATTTTAAATCGAATTTGGGAAATATGGTAGCGGCATGGACACGCTGAAGTAAATTCTTTTTATTAGGAATATGATATCTAATCCACCTAAGAGCAGTATTGAGGGGTTTGTAATTGATAACCAAATGAGGTACACTTCGCTCAATTTCAGAGCTTTTGTTAACATAGAATGCTCAACAACTCCAGGGATATTTTGAAGGAGAAATAATGTTTTGCCTATGAGATCATCAATCTATTTCTGGCAATGAATGATGAGCTCGTGATTCATTTGAATAGGGCGAGCTTTAGTAGGAATCGTCTTTTCATCAAAGTCAGGTTCATAAGGAAGGCTGACTATGTGTTTCTTCCGCTTCTAGAAAGCAGTAGGCAAATCTGCGCAAGGATCATCCTGCATCTTCATTTCTAAAGTTTTAATTTTAGATATGATGGAAGGATCTTTGAGTTGCTTTTGAAGCCTTTGGAAAGAAACTTCTTCTTTGAAAAACATAACTTGTGCTTCTTTATTTTTTAGGAAGTACAAATTTTTTGAATGGGAGGTTTATCGTAGGGAAAGAGAATATTATTGGTAAAATACTCTACATGAATGACTTGGTGGTAAGCAAGATAAGGGCTAATCCTATTGATGAAAGGAAGACCTAAATGACAGGGCTAGTAAGATTTTTTACTAAAACAAATGATGTAGGAATCGACCAGGTTGGATGTTGAGGAGAAGTAGTGACTTCTACAGAAGAAATTTTGTAATTTATTTTAAGTTTTTCGCCATTGGCATCCCTAAGGCCCTCTTTGGTTTTTTTTTTTTCAAAAAACTTAGTTGCACAAGTCCTTCTTGAATGCAACTGAGTTCAGCATCAGTGTCAAACAAAGCAATTGTATCAAGGACGAAAGACTTATTGATTATCAGAGTTATTCTGATATTATATTATTGGATGTTAATTCTAGAGAGATAACCTATAAACGGACCTATGTCACCTTCTCGGACAATAGGTTCTTGGGCAATAGATATATCCTCCTTATGCTCAGGTTCATTAGAAAGTTGTCGGGCACAAGATGATCTAATTCTGGACCTGCTTTGATTTCTTTAATTTCCTCTTTAAGGTAAGCTATTTTAGATTGAAGGTACTCCGTAGTTATGGTTGTTGCCATGGATTTTTGAGATGGAAATATCTTAAGGATGTCCGTGATGTTATAGGTGTTAGCCACCTGAGGATAATTAGGAAGCTTGGAGGAAGACGGAGAAGATTTATCCAGAACTTTCTTGAGTTTGTCTAGGTAATCCTTTTTGAGATCTGAGTCTTGGAGATTGCCAATAACTCAAGGAGGAGATCATGCTCTTTAGTGAGAAAACTAATCCTAAGGAATACTTTCCTGAGCTTCTCTATCAGACTGGGTTGAAGATGATGAGGAATCTAGGTCATCCTTTTGGAGTTGGTTAAATTGCTGCTCATACTCGTCTTCAGCAACTTCGTAATCGCTTTCTGTAAGCAAGAGTCCTTCTATTTTATTGACGAGAGACTCATCAAGATGAAGGTTCCTAATCGCATTTGAAACCCTACAATATTTGGCAATGTGACCTGTTTTACCACATCTGTAGCATTTGGCCGTAGTTGAAGTTGGTATATTCTCAACTTTAGGTTTAGAATACTTCGGCTTCATATGGGAAGGTTTTCATTTCCTATACTTGGACGTAGGATTGCTAGGACTAAGAATTTCCTTTTTGGGATTGCGCCTTTTGTGAGGTTTTTTACAGCAAGGAGGTAGACCAAATTGTTCACAAAAACTACCTAAGTCTTTACGAGTTTGAGCCTAACATTAGATATTTTTCAATAGTTTGTAGATATTTATTCGTGTAATTAATTTGTTCAAAAATATGTTTTATATCTTTGCCAATAATTGGTTCGTTATCAGCTCTTTTCTTAAAAGGAGCAGTTGTAACAAAGGTATTGGCAAAAGTTATAGGAAAACCTTGTGACGGTGGAAGTTCGGAATAACTACTTTACCGATATTAGTTTTCCAAACCTTTGAAACATTAATAGATTTTGAAAAAGGGAAATCTATTTCCGTATGATCAGCATAGCTTTCGAACCATTCAAAGAAATTGATCTGTCTTTTTACAACATTTAAAGAATCATAAAATTTTGATTGAATTTCTTTTCTTTTCTCTCCTTTTTATTTTTTCAAATATCAAGTTCTTTTGAAAAGATTTTCGGGAGAATAAAATTCTTTTTGGAGAGTCTTTTTGTCAATTTCAAAATCCACTTATAAGAGTCCAATTCCAATATTATCATCACCAAGTTCAGTGATGTGCCGGGTAATTTCAGCACATTTTGATACTATTTGCTTAAAGTTTAACTTGTTTAACTTGCAAATTCTCATGATACTTATGTAATTTTAGTGTATTTTCAGAATAACAAGTGTCAAGACCCAGAAGAACAGAAAAGAGTTCAAAAAGTTAGCTGAAGACAAGAAAAGAGGTTAAGAGCATCGCATATGTAAAAATGCGGTCGCAGAATAGACATGCGAATCACATATGCTACAAGTAGATCGCAGACGAAGACAGAACTTTAGGCCAATCTTCATGTCGAGAATGCGGTCGCAAATGCGACCGCAAAACAGGAATGCGAACCGCGAATTGGCCTGGACAAAACCAATGTGCAGAATGCGATCGCATTCTGCGATCGCATATTCAATATGCGAACCGCAAACCTTGATGCGACGAGAGCAAAACTGTCTGGTGGGATTTGCGATGGATGATGATGATTTGCGAACCACATTCCTATTCTGCGACAAAATACGGTCCGCATTATTTCAACAAGGGCAAAGCTGACCGACATTTGCCTCGGGTTTTGGGCCTCTATAAATAGGTTTTATAGGGTTTTGTGAAGGTATTCTTGTCAGAACTTAGAGTACAAAGTACGACACTTGAGTATTTTGAATTCTTAGAAGCTTTTGGTGATTGAAAACTCTCTATTTTTGTAAGATGATATCAATTAATCTTCCTTGTTCTTTAATTATCAGTATGTGTAGCTAAACTTAAACACTGAGGTTGTGAACCCTAGATGGGTAGAATGTGTTGAGATTTTGATATTGAATCCAATTCCGAAGGAGTCTTGATATTTATTCATTTCTTGTTCTTCAATTAATCGTTTGTGGTTGCAAACATTAACGAATGCCAATTGACTCTAACTTATCTAGGAGAAAGTGAGATAGAGTTTGGTAGAAATAAATAACAAAAATTCAAGGCTTTAAACCTTGTTTAACGAAATCACTTAGGAATAAGTAGGTTTTAATTTGGCAGTTAATTGGTTGTTCTTAAGATTGACTCTTTTGTATGCGGGAGAATCGTAAGAGGATACATTATCCAAATATTGGGAAATATTGGGTAGTAAATTAAACACCAATTGCATATCAAGAAAGGTATTCAATATTAATATCAAGAACATTCTACTACATTAAAGGAGGCACAACCTTGGTCTCTTAAATTCATATTTTGCCACATTCACACTTGAACAACTTAGTTTTCAATTTTCGCTTCCTTATATATTCAACACTTCTTTATTCTATTTGGCGTACTTGATAGAATTATGACTTAGTAAAGTATTACATTAATTGGACAATAGTTTCACGCCTATTTCCTATGGGATTCGACCCCAACCTTGTTGGGTTACTATATTTGACATCGATCGCTTACACTATTATTAAGGTGTAATTTGAGCGAATCAAATTTTGGCGCCGTTGCCGGGGAATACGGTTTTGAAATTGCTAATTAGTGTATACTTTACTATACGTGTAATTCCATTTGATTACACGCTGTTTGTTTTGGTTGTTGTAGACAGGAAGATATGGCGAACCATGAAGAAGATGTGGAGGTGGAGCAGGAAGAAAATCCATTTGCTGATATTGAAGAATATATAGAGGATACAAATGCTATAGTACCTCCAGCTATAGGTGCTGCTACGTTCAAGGTAGAACATGGACTAATTTTGATGCTGAAAGCAGAAAGATTCTTCAGAAACTCTACTGATGACGATCCAACGCAGCACCTCAGGAATTTCTTGGGTGTTTGTGCGACGCACAAGAAAAACAATGTCTTTGACGATGCATTAAGGCTGAGATGCTTTAACTATTCATTAGCTGGAGATGTGAGGAAATGGCTTCGAAATCTTCCTCCGAATTCCATCCGTTCATGGCCTGAACTTGTCCGGGCATTCTTGTCAAAGTGGTTTCCACAAAGCAAGAAATCTGAGCTCAGAGATAAGATATTCTTCTTTAAGCAACTACCTGGTGAACAACTACATGAAGCTTGGGAGCGCTTCAAGTTGTATTTGGTGAGGTCTCCAAACCATGGCTTTCCCCTTTCCATCTTGCTGGAAAAAGTCTACATGGGTTTGGACCCTATGAACCAGTCAATAGCGAAGAATTCTGCTGTTGGATCTTTCATGGATAAAACCTTCGCTAAAGTAACTCAGATCTTGGATAAAATGGGAAAACACAATCAAGATTGGCATTCTGAGGATACAACAGGTGGTATTACAATTGGGTCTCCTTCTATGAATAACTTGATCAAGGAAAATCAAGAACGAGACCAAGTGATTGCAGAACTTGCCACAAATGTTAATGTATTGACGAAGCTGTTCACGGAAAATCAGAAGAAGAAAGTCAATGTGGTGGAGAATGTGCAACCAGTGCAAAGTGATGAATATGAAGAGGCTAATTATGTCAACAATTCTCAGGGAGGTTATCAAAGGTGACACTACCAGGGTCAAGGGACACAAAATCATTGGAGACCAAACCCGCAAGGGCAAGGTCACCAACAATGGCGAAACGACCAAAGTGGCCCCAATCAAGGAAATTGGAACAGCAATCATAATTTTTCAAACCGAAGTTCCAACCCTTATGTTCCTCCGAAAGGTCAGTATTCGAATCAGGGATCCTCAAGTGAGTCCAAATTGGAGAGTATGCTTGAAAGGATACTACAAAACCAAGAAAAGTCGGATAATTCCATGAAAAACATGACTGAATGGGTTGGCTCTCACACAAAAGCGATTCAAAAGCTGGAATTGCAAATAAGAGATCTCTCTTGTGAACAATATCCACAGCAGAAGGGAACACTTCCTAGCGACACGATTGCAAATCCTAAGGGGAGCGGAAGTGGCCCAACTTCCCATATTATGGCTATCATGACCAAGAGTGGTAAGACATTGCAGGGGAGAGATGAGCAAGTAGTCGATGCTGAAGAACTTCAAAAAGGGGTTGAAGTTGAAAAAGATAATGTTGCTGAAGTAAGCAAAAATCCAGAAGTTGTGCTAAACCGAGATGAGACTCAAGAAGGGATAAAGGATAAGGAAGAAGGAACATCAACCGTTCTTCCGTCAATTCTTAGACCCCCTCCTCTGTTTCCTCAGAGACTTGCAAGAAGAGTTGAAGGCAGCAAGTTTGAGAAGTTCTACAACATTCTCAAGCAGTTATCAGTGAATATACCTTTCTTCGAGGCTTTCCAAGAAATGCCAGGGTTTGCCAATTATCTAAAGGATCTGATCACGAAGAAGAGAACCACCAGGAATGAGGTGGTAAATATGACTCACAGGGTTAGCTCTATCATAGCTACAAATCCAATTCAGAAGAAAGAGGACCCAGGAGCATTCACTATTCCGTGCACTATTGGAGTGCGCGACTTTGCTAAGGTATTATGTGACAATGGGGCCAGCATTAATCCAATGCCCCTCGCCATCTACAAACAAGCTGGGTTAGGAATGCCAAGGCCGACAAGCATGAGGTTGCAGATGGCTGACAGATCAATCAAAAGACCAGTTGGTATTGTAGATGATGTAATTGTAAAAGTTGAAAAATTTCACATTCCAGCTGATTTTGTGATCCTTGATTGTGCTGTGGACAAGGAAATCCCTATTATATTGGGGAGACCATTCTTAGCTACTGGAAGAGCTCTTATGGACTCGGAGCGTAATGAAATAAAGTTCCGGGTGAACAACGAGGAAGTTACTTTTCAAGCTAGTAAGGGGATGAAGTTGCCAACCGAGTATGAGAGCATTTCACTAATCGGTATTGTTGATGAAGTCGATGAGGCTGTTGAGATGAAGATGGAAGAGCAATGCTTAGGTGAAGCACTGGCGGCGATATTGGTGAATTTTGATGGTAATGATATGAAAGGCTTTATGGAGTCGGTGAATGCGCTAGAAGGACGTGGCTCTTACTCATACACTCCACCAAAATTGTCCTTAGATTTGGAGAATAAAGCTACACCTCCTGCAAAGCCGTCCATTATCGAACCACCTCAATTAGAGCTCAAACCACTTCCGTCGCATTTGAGGTATAAATTTCTTGGCTTGAATAACACTTTACCAGTAATTGTTTCTTCGTTGTTGAATGATGTGTAGATAGAACAGTTGCTGCAAGTGCTGAAGGAACACAGACAAACCATCGGTTGGACAATTGCAGACATTCGGGGAATCCCTACTGGAGTTTGTGAGCAGAAGATTCAACTAGAAAATGGGAAAAAATCGAGTGTGGAGCACCAGCGACGTCTGAATCCATCAATGTAGGAAGTGGTGAAGAAAGAGATAATCAAATGGCTGGACGCTGGGGTAGTCTATCCAATTGCCAATAGTTCATGGGTGAGCCCGGTACAATGCGTGCCAAAGAAAGGAGGCATGACGGTGGTCAAGAATGAAAAGAACAAGCTGATTCCAACAAGGACAGTAATCGGATGGCGAGTATGCATGGATTACAGAAAGCTAAATAGTGTCACATGCAAGGACCACTTCCCTATGCCTTTTATTGATCAAATGCTTGATCGGCTAGCCGAAAAGTCCTTCTATTGCTTCCTCGACGGATACTCCG
>MCJB01043022.1:0-60776 GCA_002018475.1 Nicotiana obtusifolia
GTTGTAGGCATTATGGGCACGTCGGGGCCCTGTTCCGACGTAGGTTACATTATGTACGTTTTTGTAGAAGCTCATAGACAAGTGTCAATTTATGCATAGACAAGTAATGGGTTGGCTTATGTACAGTTGAATTGCCTTGTCGGCAAACGTATATATTTTATTTTATGGTTTTGCATTGTAGCCTTATGGGCCATATTATGTATATAAGTATGTTCGTATCATGGCATAACGTCTCGGTTCATTATAATTATTGTTCGAGATTATATGCATATGACAAGCCTTATAGATAATAAGGAAAGTTAGATGAAGGGTACGCCGGCGCCCGTTGAGTAGGGTCCGGTGCCGGTCGCGGCCCTCCGGCTTGGGTCGTGACAGGAACCATCCAGACAGCATCACGAGCCAACTCAAAGAACCTCGACTCATACTGCGACACAGTCATATCCCCCTATCGCAGCCATTCGAACTGTCTACACAACTCCTCTCTGCGGGACTACGGTACATACTTCTCCAAGAAAAGAGCGAAGAACTGCTACCAAGTAAGGGGAGCTGCATCAACCGGCCTGCGCCTCTCATACGCCTCCCACCAAGTAAAGGCAACTCCCGTAAATTGAAAGGTGGTGAATGCCACACCACTAGACTCAAGAATCCCGGATGTCCAGAGCATTTGCTGACACTTGTCAAGAAAACCCTAGGCATCCTCGTCCTCAGCACCACTGAATGACGGAGGCTGGGGTCTACCAAACCTCTCAAGACGATGCTTCTCATCATCTGGCATAACTAGTACCGTGAACTCCTGAGCTGGTGCAACCGGCTGGGCTGGAGGTGCCCCCGGCATCTGAAGTCCCTGCACTGCCTGCTCAGGTGTGCGAGTAGCGGGGGTCTGATTGCCTCACCCGGCCTGCGAAGTAGCTGCTGTTGTGGTGGATGAAACTGCCTGCGCCAGGCCAGTGCAAACAGATAATATCTGAGCCAAGGTGTCCTGAAGACCTGGAATAACGATTGGCACGGCCGGTGCTTGAACTGGGGCTGCTGGAGCCTGATCCTGAACCGGGGCAGTTGGGGCAGACAAATAGAAATTCATGCAACATTTAATCAACTAATCATAAATACTTTACATGTGGTTATAGTTTTACAAAAGACAGGGTAAACTTCACAAAGTCAGCAATGTCATAAAAGAGATTAAAGACAAGAAAAGTGCTATAGCAAACATGTTTAACTCAACCATTTAATTGAGAGTTTTTTCTAAACATCAGGCAATTATGTCTAGCTTAACAACAGCTACCATTCAACAATAAAAAACGTAACTATGACCAATTTTTGTAAAAGACAATTTGATAATAATAGAATATAGGTGGATGGGTTACTAATGTTCATGAGAGTTCACCTCAACAAGAATCTTTTAATATAGATGCAACCAACAGTTAGATATGAACATAATGATGTCATGGTGACAGCCCAGAAATTGCTCTCGGGATTAACAGATACAGATATAGAGAAGGAGAGCACTAAAACACTTAGTATTTTCATGCTTTAGTTAAATGGTGAGGAATTAAGCTATGAACTCTCAGGTCTATCACAGTTAGAATTATCAAACAACAATCTCGACCAACAAAATATAGGAGACAATGTATGGAGATAGAGATCACAAGAGAATCATTTATAGAAAATCTTAAACCTAAGCAAGCATGAGAGGTCACATTCATTTGAATCAACACTAATTAGGTATACTTAGGATCATAACAAATGATCACAAGCAAACAAAACCTTATCACGAACTGAAAATAACATTTCTATACTAATGACAAACATTATAAACTAATACAGTTACTAGAAGGCAACAACATGTTCATACTATTCAAGTAAGACAATTAAAAGTGAAGAGGGTGAAAGTGTACTGACCTTCTCTAGGGCAGCGGAACACATAAGAAATTATTTAGCCGTTTAGGATCCAAGAACTTTGAAACTTCAACCGATGAGTACCTCAGAGCCAAATCAAAAATCGAGAAACTACTTAGCCTTACTCGAAGAAATTCTAAAACACTACTATATGGATTTTATACTTTTGTTTGGTGTTCTTGGTGTGTTGGGTGAGAACATTTAAGGCCCTATTTATAGTTCCATTTAAGCTCTAGGTTTTATCAGATTCAAATCATATGTGAAAGATGACGATGAAATGATGATGTGAGCAAAATTGGGGAAAATCTAAAGAGACAGATTGAAATAAGAGTGAATCGAAGAGAAAAATAAATTAGGATATTACTTGAGTGCACGACAGCCATTACAAGTGAAGAATCCATCGCTAAAGATCGGAGGTCCGGAGGTATCACGACCCTAACCCCGAACCCGGTCGTGATGGCGCCTCTCGTGAAGACAATGCCAGCCAATTATGCCAAAATCTCATTTTAAGCAGTCAATTAACAAGAAAACAATACAAGCATAGTTTAATAGCAATCATTTGCGGAAAATATAGCTAACCATCCCGACAACAGCCTAAATCGGGGTGTCACAATATCATGAGCAACTAATGAATCCTAATAGCAAGATTTCTAATTACAATATCTGGCACAATTTCTGAAGGACATAGAAACAACAAGATGAAAGAGATACGGGGCTGCGGACGCCAACAACTACCTTGTAGTCTCTGAGTCACTGCCTGGACAGGAGAAAATCAATACTCCGGGGTGGAACCAACAACGCTTGAATCTGCACGCGTGGTGCAGGGAGTGATGTGAGTACTTCCAACTCAGTGAGTAATAAGCATAAATAACGACTAAAAGTGAGAAAACACACAAAGCACGAGGCATTCTATAATGAAGCATTTAAAACATCATTCGCAAGCAGTAAATCAGTGAGAAATCAAGTAAAACCTTCTTTCAACAGGTAAAAACATGTATTTTTCAAATAATCAAGTGAAGTAAAACGTCGCCCCTCGGGCTATAAATCAGTAAATCCGCCCCTCGGGCTCAAATCTCATAAACAACATCAGCCCCTCAGGCTATCACATGGAACAACATTAGCCCCTCGGGCTATCACATAGTACAACTCAGCCCCTCGGGCATATCACATCATATAATATCAGCCCCTCTGGCTATATTTCACATCACAATGGGTACCCGCGCTCACTGGGGGTGTACAGACTCCGGAAGGGGCCCCTTACGGCCCAAGCGCTATATCAAGCCACACCGTGACATATATCTAGGCCCTCGGCCTCATATCAATCAAGCCACCTCATGGCATATATACAGTATCTCGGGCGCTCGGCCTCATATCAGTCACAAGCCACCTCGTGGCACATATAGTATCCCCGGCCCTCGGCCTCATTATTAATCACAAGCCATCTCGTGGCATATATAGTATCTCAGGCCCTCAGCCTCATATCACTCAGTAAAACCTCACATTGGCCCTCGGCCGCACTCAGTCAGAAAATCATCACATGCCCCTCGGGCATAGTGAAACAGTAGTTCTCAGCCACAACATCATTTAAAATATTATTTAAATCTCAAAACTGAGTAAAAATGGCTGAGTTGTAAAACAGTGGAAAACAGCATGACTGAGTTTCACGTAATAAATCAAATAGTGAGGATACAGTGATAACAATCCCCGAAGGGTTCAAACAATTAGCACGAAGCCCAAATATGGAAATCAGCATAAATCATGATGATAACAAATAAGTTTCAATCAAATGCGTAGTAAAATCATCAATAGGGATGGACCAAGTCACAATCCCCAGTAGTAAAACGACCCCACGCTCATCATCGAGCGCGTGCCTCACCTCAATATAGCACTACGATGTGCAATTCGGGGTTTCAAACCCTCAGAACATCATTTACAATCACTACTCACCTCGAACTAGCTAAATCTATCCAAAATCAGAACTAATACGTCACAATACGCTGAGGGAACAAAGCCCAATCGAAAATATCAGGAAATTACGAAATTAGCAAAACCCGAGCCCCGGGCCCACTTCTCAAAATTCTCTAATTTTCACCTCAACGGGTTCCTTATCTCCCCACGAGTTTCAACCATACAAAATTTATCGAATTCCGACATCGGATCGACCTCCAATTTCTTTAAGTCTAAACTTAAGGGTTTTTCACAGATTTTTCCCACTTAAATCACCAATTAAGTGCTAAATATAGCGATTTACTGGAGTAATTGACCAAGGTTGAGTTAAGAACACTTACCCCGATGTTTCCCTTGAAAATCTCCCAAGAATCGCCTCAAAACTCGCTTCAACTCCGAGTCCTATGGCTCCAATTATGTTCAAGATGGCCAAAACGCCTTCTTTTAAGAATTTGTCCAAGAAAATCTCCCTTGGATATAGTTTTGAGGTCGAATTTTCTATGGTAGGGTGTTTTGAAGGTGTTTCTCTCTGTTGTTAACAATAGTGGGTTTTTGCATGGTAAATTGGCACTGGTTTCTATTTATAAAGGGCTCAAAAATCGAGACAAAATGCACCAGTCGAGTTTAAAATGCGATCGCATATCTGTCGCACAACAGATGTGCAGTCCGCATTTTTGGCGCGACCATCGCAGATTGTAACCCTAGCCTTCATCGTAGTTCAATGTGAGGTATGGTTTGCGGTCCGCATGTCAAGAATGCGACCGCATTTTTTACCGCATTTTCGACGTTGGTTTTTGTCCAGAAATCTGTCTCGGTCTGCGGTCTCAATGTGGTGGATATGCAGTCCGCATTGTGGAAATGCAACCGCATTCTTGACGTCAATCTTTGCCCAGAAAGCTTTCTGGGTGTGCGATCTCATTGTGCGATATGCGGTCCGCATTTGAGAAATGCGACCGCATTTGAGAATGCGACCGCATTTGAGAAATGCGACCGCATTTGAGAAATGCGACCGCATTCTCGACTCTTGTTTTCTGCAACTTTTTTTTTCTAACAATGAATTTGTCCGTTTAACCACCCAGAACTCACCCGAGGCCACTGGGACCTCAGCCAAATATCCCAACCTACCCCATTACATTATTCAAACTTATTCCACCCTTCGGAACGCTCAAAACAACCTCTCAACACCAGATTCGCATCGGATTCAATCCTAAGAATTTCCAAAATCTTCTAAGTTACTCTTTTATCAATTACCCAATCAAACCATGTCCGAACGACATGAAATTTCACACACACATCCCAAATGACATAACGAAGCATAATAAGGTAGAAATGGGGAAAACGGAGCGGTAGCTCATGAGACGACTGGCCGGGTCGTCACAAGAGGTCATTGCATTTGACCTCTGGTTCGGAATAATCATCACGAGGAGCTCATGCATGCTCTGATTTGGTCGCAGCATAAGGAAATTTGAGTACTTGAGATTTTATATTTTTGTTTGGATCAGAAGACGTGAGATTTTGAATCTCTATGATGAAATGGGAAGAGCGGCGACGAGAATCACGGATAGGGGAGCATAAGGAATGATTTTTGGGTCAAGATTTGTGACCTTGCACAAATTTCTACAACGTCTGTGGTTGATTCTTTCATGGTAGGTTGAGAGAACATACAGTGGAAAGAAAAGAGAGGCATCTGAATCAATTGAAAAATGATTAGGTTTTGGGAGATTTGGGGGATGTCTCAAGGTTTAAGTTAGGGAGATGGGATCTGAACCGTTGATCTTTGAGATCAATGGTCCAGACATTTTGGGTTTAAATGATTTATATAGGGAAATTTGATGGCATTTGGATCTTTATGATTCAATGGTTGAGATTAAATCTCTAGGGATTAAAAAATTAAAGAGGAAATAGAGTTAAAAATCATGGGCCATTGATTTAAGACACAGATGGACTAGATGATTTGTGTTTGTTTTGTGAGCGTGGGATACGTGTGACGTGGCGAATCATGATTGGTTAAAAAGTAATGGCAAGGATTGCCAACATGGATTATAGAGGTTGTTTGGGTTTGGTATTTCGGACCGGGCTTGGCCATTTGGGCCGGAATTGCTTTATAGAATAGCCACTTTGTATTTATCTGAGAATTGCAACTATAGCCTTTAGCCTCTTTTGATCCCTTTTATAATTAAATTAAATAAGCTTAATAACTTTCAATAAAATAGGATAAAATTATTTATTAAATATACTACTAATTATTTTAATTAATTATTTATAAATACTTTATTTTTTGAATTATAGCACTAATTTCAAAATATTAACATAGTAACCTAATTTACTAGAAATTAAGGAGTAATTTTGTCAAAATTAATTATAAGGCCTATGGTGATCTAAAAGTTATTTTACGAATCTTAAAATAGTAAGTATATTTTTAATTATGTAATACTAATACTACGTGATTAATTTCAAAACTAATACTTAATTAAGGTCTAGAAACATGTGTTTATTAATAGTAAACACTTTCAAAATATTTTTTATAAATTATTAAGAATAAGTAAATTAATTTAAAATGGGAAGTTCAAAATTGGCAGTCAACAGTGTTCACAGGTCAGCTCAACATAATCAAAAAATAGATTAAATATTTCTACTGGTAGCATTAGATGATGGCCAAGGCAAGACTCGTATGCCCACGTTTGCACAATGTGGGAAGATAATATGGTACTTGCAGGAGAGCTTCTGGTGCTTGTTTTAATTTTTGAAGCTCCGATCACAAAGTAAAGAACTGTCCTTATCCTCACCCTATTTCTTCTCCAGGTACTGAAGGTTCAGTTTAGAATAAAGGTGCAAGATCTAGAAATACCCAAATAGCAGGCAACACAAGCTTATGCTATGAGACAGAGGGATGACCAAGATGGGGCAGTCGTGGCTATTGCTAAATTTCACTTGCTTGGCTTATGTGTTGGTACACAATTTGATCCTGGTTCTACACATTCCTATGTTGGCTCATCACTTATTTTTCCTGAAAATATGAAATATGTGAGACTTGATTGTGGTGTGCTTGTTAAAATTCCTTTGGGTCATCAAGTTGTTTATAATAAGATCTATCGAGGTTGTCCCTTCGAGATTCAAAATCTAGTCTTCCCTGCTGATTTGATTGAAATGCCTTTCCAAGACTACGATGTTATCAACGGTATGGATTGGCTTCATAGATACCATGCAGTAGTTGGTTGTAGGTTAAAATGTGTGACCTTTAAAGCTCCTACATTTTCACACATCATTATTCAAGGTGAAACATCATTGACATCTAATATTATCACTGTAATTTTGTCAAGAAAGATGATTAGTGAAGGTTGTGAAGCTTATCTGCTCATATAGTTGATACAAAATTAGAAAGTCCAAGCCTTAAAGATATACTAGTTGTATGTGAATTTCCTGATGTTTTCCCTGAAAATCTTTCTGGGTTGCCCCCGGAAAGGGAAGTTGAATTTCCTATAAAGGTTATTCCTGTAACTACTCGTTTTTTTGTAACTCCTTACCGAATGGCTCCAGCAAAATTAAAGGAGTTGAAAATTCAATTGGAAGAAATTCTTGGGAAGGGTTTTATTCGCCCAAGTGTTTCTCCTTGGGGAGCTCCTATTTTATTTGTGAAAAAGAAAGATGGCACTTTTCGGCTTTGTATTGATTACCGCCAATTGAATAAGGTAATAATTAAGAATAGATATCCATTGCCTAGGATCGATGATTAATTTGATCAGCTAAAAGGTGCTAGGTTGTTCTTAAAATTTGACTTGAGGCATGGGTATTACCAAGTGTGAGTCGGTGAGCGAGATGTTCCTAAAACTGCTTTTAGGACTCAATATGGTCATCATGAATTTTTGGTGATGCCAGTTGGGTTGACAAATGCTCCTGCAGTGTTCATGGATCTAGTGAATCATGTATTTAAGCCTTATCTTGATCAATCTGTGGTGGTATTTATTGATGATATTTTAATATATTCCAAGAATAGTGAAGATCAGGACAAACATCTCCGCATTTCTTTGCAAATTTTGGAGGAGAAAAATCTCTATGCCAAGCTTTCCAAATGCGAATTTTGGCTTAGTGAAGTGGCTTTTGTGGGGCATGTTGTATTAGCTGAAGGTGTGAAAGTTGATCCTAGTAAGATTCAAGCTATTGTTGAATGGAAACTACCTAAAAGTCCAACTAAAATAAGAAGTTTCTTAGGCTTAGCGGGATACTATAGAAGGTTTATCAAAGGCTTCTCCATTATAGCCTCTCCTTTGACTATACTTTTGAGGAAGGACGTCAAGTTCGTGTGGGATGACAAATGCCAAAAGAGCTTTGAAAAGCTTAACTTTATGGACTAAAGAACCTATACATATTCCACCAACTAAAGGGAAAGAGTATGTGATATTAAGTTATGCTTCTTTTTGAGTTGTTTTTTTATGCACCAAGGGAAAGTGGTTGTGTATGCCTCTCAAAAATTGAAATCGCATGAGTTTAATTAGCCTACTCACGACCTTGAGCTTGCTTCCATTGTGTTCTATTTGAAATTTTGGAGACATTACTTGTGTGGAGAAAATGTCATATATTCACTAATCATAAGAGTTTGAAGTACTTGTGCACACAGAAAGAGTTGAATTTGAGACAGCGTAGATTTCTTGAGCTTGCGAAAGATTATGACTGCACCATTGACTATCATTCGGGTAAACCCAATGTTGTTTCCAATGCTCTAAGTCGAAAATACTTTGTCGGTTTATCTCTAAGTCCTTTGCCTTTTTTTCTTGAGTTGAGAACCATGAATGATTTTCTTGCATTTAAAGCTGATGGTTCTATTATTGTTAGTTTGCAAGTCAAGCCAGTTCTACTCGAACAAATTAAAGAAGCACAGAAGTTAGATGAGAAGCTTGTGAAACTGATTAAAGAAGTTCAAAATGGAGAAAAGCTTGATTTTAAATTGAGGGAAGATGGTTTCCTATTTTATCAAAATAGGTTATGTGTTCCTAAAGATGACAAATTAAGGAATGATATTTTGAGTAAAGCACTTACTTCCGCATATGCATTGTATCCTGGAGGCACCAAAATGTACCAAACCATCAAAGAACACTATTGGTGGAATGGTATGAAGAAAGATATTGCAGAGTTTATCTCTAAATGCTTGATTTGTCAACAAATAAAGGACGAGCATCAAGTTTCGGCTGGTTTGCTACAACCCTAGTCAATATCAGACTGGAAATGGGAGAGAATAACGATGGACTTTGTTTTTGGGCTTCTGTGCACTAAAAAAATCATGATGCAATTTGGGTTATAGTTGATTGACTAACCAAGGGTGGTCATTTCTTGGCAATCAGAATGGACCACACTTGAACGTTTAGCAGAATTGTACGTTAATGTGATTGTGAGGCTGCATGGTATTCCTGTTTCTATTGTATTCTGACCGAGACTCGAGGTTTACCTCAAGATTTTGGACTAGTTTGCAGAAGCTTTGGGCACTGTATTAAATTTAGTGCTTCTTTCAATCCTCGGACAGACGACCAGTCTGAGAGGGTAATACAAATCTTGGAAGATATGCTTCTAGCCTACATTATTGTGCTTAAGGGTGGCTGGGACAAACACTTGATAGAATTTTCTTACAATAATAGCTACCAATCAAGTATATGCATGCCTCCTTATGAAGCTTTATATGGGAGATAATGTAGAACTCCTCTTTGTTGGAACGAGGTTGGTGGAAGGAAATTGGTGATACTGAGATTGTACAACAAACTGAAGATAAGGTAAAAATCATCAATGATCGTTAGAAAAATGCGTCAGATAGACAAAAGTCTTATGTTGATCTTAAGAGGCGTGAAATTGAGTATCAAGCAGGCGATAAGGTATTTTTAAAGGTTTCTCCATGGAAGAAGAATATGGGATTCGGCCAAAAAGGTAAACTTAGTCCTTGATTTATTGGACCTTAAGAAGTGCTTGAGAGAGTTAGCCCAGTTGCTTATAAACTAGCTCTTTCACCAAAGTCAAAAGGGATCCACGACGTCTTCCATGTTTCTATGCTTAGAAGATACTGCTCAGATCGATCTCATGCTCTTCTTGTTGAATCTATTAAGGTCAATCCTGATTTGACCTATGAATAAGAACCCATCCAAATCATAGAGTGTGAGATAAAAGAGCTTAGAAATAAGAAAATCCTCTTTGTGAAAGTCCTTTGAATAAATCATTCTGACAAGGAAGCTACTTGTGATCAAGAAGAGGATATGCAAGTTCGATATTCATATTTGTTTCGGTACTAGTATAAGATAAATTTTGGGATGAAGTTTATTTGAGGAGGAGAGAGTTGTAACAACCCAAAAGTTTTAAGACAAATATTTGCATTGTCAATTGACCATCTTTAAAACGAGGATATATTTTAATTCACACCTCTTAAACGTGAACATGACGATATAAGAAAATTATCGACTTTAGATTGTGTTAATATGTACAAAGAAGTCATGTTGTTGCTATGTTTAACACATAAAATCATTTTGATAAATTGCTATGAAATACATTAGATATTTAATGTTTTGGGCAGCCATCCTTTATCGCGAACCAAAATTCAACCTGTCATGATAGTGCCTATCATGATAACTCACATATCCCAACTTTTTCAAGTGGAAATATATACCAAAAACAGGTTTAAATAAATGAAAATCTCATAAAACCAGATGAAACGTCACAACACAATACAGAAATCCCCAAAACCTGGGTGTCAATGAGTACATGCGCATCTATATGTAATGAGATAGTCTGATACACTATCTAAAAAGTAGGACTAAAAAAATAAAACTGAAAGATAGGGGAAGGAGAGTTAAGGTCTGCAGACACTAAAGCAACTACCTCGATGATCTCCGAACAGGTAAGACTCCGTGATCAACAACCGATAAACTACTGCCCTGCTCGGAAATGCCTGGATCTGCACACAGGGTGCACGGTGTAGTGTGAGTACAACCAACTCAATAAGTATCGCAAATAAACAAGGCAAGGTGAGAGAAGCTTAAATTATTGAGCATGATAGTTGATTCAATGTAATTCTGCCCTTCTTGACCAACACACCACAACATTTAAAGCTACTCATAAGGCTTCGTGAGAAGAATATCCATGTGTGCATGTGAATTGTTTCTCAAATACCCTGCTCAAACATTATTATGGCATGTAAAGGGAAGAAACAAGTAAGTCAGGTAAATGATCAAGGAAACACAAGTTCCACACACTGCACGGACAAGTCACGTGCAACAAGGACAAGTCACGTGCCAATAATATCAATATATGGATCTGTACGGACAACTCACGTGCTGCATGGTCAACTCACGTGCCAATAATATCAATACATGAATCTGCACGGACAGCTCACGTGCTGCAGGGAGAACTCACGTGCCAATAACGAAATCCGCCCGGCATAGCCACATGCCCAGTCCAAAAATATCATCCAGAAGCAATAAAGCAGGTATACATGTATATGATGAATGAAATAAGATCCTCATGTCTCTGGACTGGCGAAAATAACATGCTGAAGTGTAGGCATTTGTAAAGTGTGTTATCGTAGTTCAAACCGGCAATTTCATGAATGAAAAATATTTATCAAGTTTGTTCAGGGATTAAACTTCTAAGTAGTATCAAAGCTTGAAGCTTAACAGTTATTTATGGGCTTATAAGAGCCCGGGCACAACCCAAATATGAATATACAATCCCCACGCATGTGCACACATAAAAGCACGTGGCTATCACAATAATTTAGGCAACTGGTGCCTCAACCGAGTTTAAATACGATACATTCCTCAAGCAAATTGAATCACTCCGCTAGCAAGCCCTTGCCTTGCGAATCGGCCTCCATGTACTACTGTTAGTATTTTTAGCATAATGTCACACCCCAACCTCAGGGAGCACGACTGGCGCTCAACCGAGAAACCCCGGTTAAGCAATCCTGCTAGATTCCTTATACCCAACCTTAACCATTAACAATATAAGACACTATATAAGTGATAGACATGAGAAGAGTCAAGTGTTCCACATTCTTTTTCCATTACTCAAAGGATATTCACTTTTGATTTCCAAAATATTACAAGTTTATAGATATGATTAAAAACATGTTTGCAAAATACCAACACTTACTATTTTAATCCCCAACATCAAACACCACCCACAACTTGTCTACAGAGCCTCTAAGTACAACGAAAGAGTAGTATGGAAGTGCCGGTGACAAGGCCCCGACTATGCCTCAAAACACAAAAAGAAGCAACGTCAAGTGACATAAGGACTAGAACAAAGTATGGCTCACCAAGACATACTGAGTAGAGAGTGTAACTGTTAACGAAGATCAAAACCGCCGGCTGACGAACCACCTGCATCCATTGAAGATGTAGCGCCCCCAGCAAAAGGGACGTTAGTACATATGGAATAGTACTAGTATGTGAAGCTAAATGTCCTCCTTCAAAATTGAATGCCAATATAACAAAGGAGAAAACCATGGATGCAGCAAGTAACAATCTATGAATTCCAAATGCCAAGTAAAAACATAAAAAAATTTAAAATACAAAAATAATATTATTTTTTGTTGGGAGATCTTTAGCACCGATATACCACCATGTTTTAGCACAGAGTCCGATCACGCCCGATCGGCTAGGCCATCTCCCCACAAACTATATGGTTTGACATGTGATGTGAAAAAAGGTGTTACCAAGATCAGGAACCACCATGCGAGCAACATGGCGTCCACTCACCACACGACCAGCTAGGTCGTCTCCCCACATATGCTGTGTGAGTCGACATTAAATCTAGCGCTATCAAAAATCTCATCCCAATTAAAGGGAATAATCACAATCATATCAATATTTCAATCTCATCCCAAATAAGGAAAATAATCACAATCGACTCCTACACCGTCATATGTAATTTTGGGTGTGGGCCTTACGACCTACCCTTCCTCGGTTTGCTAATGACACTCCTAAAAATATATTTTTTTGCTTTTCATACAAAGGAAATAGAAATAAAAATACATTCACCTCATAACCTCTCACACCATATATAATTTTATTAATACTTTCAACCACATTCATATGATTCCCCATTCAAAGCACGATGGCCATAACTCATATTTCACACCTTCATTTCTTTACTTTAAAGGATCATCATCTCGACATCAACATATAGAATATTCAAGAACCATAACTTCAAATTCATTAGTAATAGAAACTTTGAACACAACAGGTTTCTTCCCAAAGAATGGGGACAACTGACTAGCACTAGAAACACACGTTAAAATCATAAACGAGCAATACACCATTAAATTTTGAAATGATTTTTCCCAAAAGGGCAATATACAATTTCAGCTCGTGAGTAGGTAAGAAGTCGGGTCACATTGGAATTACATATAAAGGAGAGCAAGGTTATTTACTATTGAAAAAAAGAATTCAATTCAAGTGCTCTAGTTACAACAACCATGGCCATATTTTATACCTCACTCTTACTTCTTCCACTTCCAAACTTAGTCATAGTTTATCAAAAATAAGGACACTTGGAAATCGAGATTCGGTATGTATATGAATAATAAGTCTTAGCACATTGAGTCATCTTCCACAACTTGGAATAATAACTTGCCATAAAAACGTCATTACAATCATACTATTCTGACACATTGGTCACATCTGAATACATTCCTGAAGGAGAGCACAATACGATAGGAGCATTCAGTGCACATTTCTAGTACATATCTTTCAAATATTCGCAATAGTAAAATTTATAAGGAATAACTCGGAACATAGGAATTAGGAACTTGGGCCAACCATACTTGAAACATAGGGGGACATCATAGACTGATTCTAATAAACTAAATTTGATTTAATGAAATAGACCGCAAAATTTCCTTCTTCTGCCAAAAATTTCCATCCACTCCTCAGAACCACAAAATCTTCTACAGTCCCCAAACACATAAGTCTACCTCGGTACCACAAAACCTCAAATTTCGTGGAAAAATATTTTTTACGGGGCCTTACACATAACATTTTTTACCAAATTGATATTGGGATGTTTCAAGGTTTCAGGAGCCCTAAGACATATATCTATTACTTTCATGAAGATCATACAGTCTAGTTTGGCCGTATTAATCTTCCAAACCGTGTCACAACACAAGACAGTGGTATTGTCCAAAATTTCTATTTCAAAAATTTTGGTTGATTTTAACAAATATCATGTTTAGTTCGACATGTTGAAATCATTGACCTTATATAGATATTTTATTATGTATTTAAGGTATATATACCCTTGTAAATCTAAGATGAAGTGTTTGATGAAGTGGACAGATTTGGTTGGTCTATGGCATAGACGATTCGAACATCCTCAAGCTGTGGTTGAACTATTTTGTGGTAAAATACTAAGGTTAGTGTATAAACTTTGTACTATTTTTACTTGCTGGAATGTTTTGAAATAACTTGAGATTTCATTGGTGTTTTCTTTAATTATATCGTTATATTCATATTATATCAAGTATTGTAAGATATTCTCTTATGCATTCTTGTTGGGGCTTTGTCCTTCATGTGGCAGTGACTTTGTCAATCATATCAGCATACCTCTTGATTCAGATCTTTTTTCATCTTGACTTTAGATTTGTAGTTCGTGTTAAATTATGGAATTTGTCCAAGTTAAGTACAAACTAGAAAGCCATTTTTAGTATGCTTCTTAATTCTCTTGACTAATGGGTTTTGACCCTAATCGATTTGGCGCTTCGGTCCATCTTGATAACTGATTATGCTTAGTGTGATGGCATACCGTACATATTGAGCGAAAAATGGATATTTGGCAAACTCTCTTTGATTTATATTATATGCTTTCTTGATACATGAATCTTGAATATTGTTATTCATATTTGGAAATATTTCAATGTTTGATATTCAATACTTTTGATATATTTGTTTACTTGCTTTAAATTTATGTTTCATTTGAGATACCAACGACTGAAAAGGAGAATGGGAGAAGTTACTGGCTCAAATCCTAATGTTTATACACCACTAAGCTTTATGCTTAGCGGTAGTTGTTTTCTATCATAGGTAATATACTAGAAGAGATTTGAAGAAGGCTTTTTGGAGTAGACGTTTTGGGAGCTTTTGTGGAGATCTTATTTTCACATGCACCTAGGTTTTGTATAATTTTGGGACTTGTACATGATCTATATGTCACACTTATGTATGTTCTTTTAGACGCTTGTTGATCTCAAGACCAAAATCTTGTAACTTGAATTTGGTAACTTGTTTATCTAGTTTAGGTGTGTGTTAATTACTCGAGTCTTGAAATATGCTAAATTTACACTTTGTCTTGTCAAAATGTACTAAGGAGAAGACTAGTTTTCCTTTTATACCCGCTAGTTTGAAATTCATGTAAAAGATGAACATGTAGTGATGTTGAACGAAAAGTCTAATTTGTTACAGAGTTGCTTTAACGTGTTGATTATTCAAGAAGGGTTGTATCACATTATATTGATATTTTGATATTGTATTTTATTTAAGAAATTTTACAAATTATATTTTAAAAAACTAAAATACTGCACCGTGAAACCTTTATCGCATGGGCCTATTTCCGCTACTAAATTATTATGAATGTATTTTAAGATTAATATATTTTAAATTTTGTAACTAGTAAATTAGATTTGTTTCGTAAGTAGCAAAGTCCCAATGGGGTTGCTACAAATTTTAGACTCGAGGTAGGGCTGCAAGTTCATCCACAAACCTCGAAGTCACATTTTCTTCCTATTTTGAGATTTTTTCTATTTCAGACAATGTTGTATTGAGTTAAAACTTTTGTATATGACACTCTTAGAGCTAATATACTCGTTGTCACAATTTTCCGGGGAAATTATATTATTGTTTTCTCCTGATGGTGTTATTCTAGACTCATTTATGCTATAAATAATTGTTAGACTTGTTATATTATTTGATTATGTTATTAATTTGGTTGTTGAGTTATTGGTTCGCCTAGCTTGCGTGATTAGTGCCATCATAATCATTTGGTAGGATTTTGGGTCGTGATGGCTTGGTATTAGAGGCTAGGTTGCATAGGTCTCACGAGCCATGAGCATGTCTAGTAGAGTCTTGCCGTTCGGTATGGAGACATACATATTTATCTTCAAGAGGCTATGGGACATCTAGGAAACTTTACATTCTTTCATTCTCTATCATGCAGTTTTGATTTACCCTAAAGTTTTTATCTTTACTATCACAGATGGTGAGGAAACATGCATCAGATGTAGTTGAGCAAGAGCTGGAGCCCCAGGTTGTGGTTGCCACTAGAGGTAGAGATCGGACAAGGGCAGGGCTAGGACCCATGCTAGAGCATATGCAACAGCACCTAGAACTACTCATGCTCGTGTTAGAGTGGCATTAGTTGTGCCAGGGATAGCTTCTACTTGAGAGCATATTCTTTTTTAGGATGAGCCAGTAAGGCCAATTCAGGTTCATGAGGGTTTATTCCTACTAGTGCTTCCGGAAGCCATAGTCCTTATGATTTGTTTTATGGAGAGCATGGCTCAGGTATGCATATTTCCTATTGCCCTGGCTACTTCTCAAGCTATGGAGGGAGCTCAAACCCCGTCACTCACACTCAGAGCGAATGGAGCACAGGTGATTAGACCCCGAGGCGGTTACCAACTAGTTTGGTTCAGCCTATTATTGCAGTACAAAGACCTGCTATGTCTGTGGATGAGCAGAGGAGGATGGATGTGCACCAGAATTTGCAGCCCCCACACTTTGAGGGTTGTCGTTTAGAGGATTCTCAAGACTTCTTGGATAGGTGTCATGAGATTCTATGCAATTTAGGACTGGTGGATTCCTATGAAGTTGATTTCACTACTTTTCAGTTGAGGAAGTCAGCAAAGAGGTGGTAGCAGACTTACGAGCATGGTAGGCTAATAGAGTCACTTCCTCTGTTATAGGTTCAATTTTTGCATCTCTTCTGGTAGAAGTTTATCCCACCCATGAGGAGGAGATAAGCTTTGTAGTCAATTTGAGCATTTAATTTAGCGTAGCATAGTGACTCAGTATGAGATGAGGTTCATGGAGTTATAATGCTATACAATTTTTCTGATTCCCACCAACAAAGTGAAGGTTCAAAGGTTCAAAGGCTCATTAAGGGTTTTCACTTTGGTATCAGGATTAGGATGACGCGTGAGGCTGAGACAGATACCACTTTTCATCAAGTAGTGGATATTGCTAGGAGATTGGAGTGCATTCATATGTAGGACAAAGAGGAGCGTGAGGTTAAAAAAGCCTCGTAGTATCAGAGGATTCAATAGTGCATCATCTGGAGGAAAGGGACATTATGGTAGAGGACATCACGGTAGACCAGTTAAGACAGCACTTCAGATCTCTCATAGCACCCATGTCATTCCTGGTCCCTATGGTGCTTGTTCCAGATCGTATGGTTCTTACACTGCAGCCCCAAAGCTTGGTCCATTTAGTGGGTATCCAGATCGTAGAAGCCAGTCACGAGTTCACTAGCCTCATCGGAGGAGAACATGTTGAGCATGGAGATTTAGGGCATATCAGGATGTATTGTCCCAAGGTTGCAGAGTGCTACACCATGGCAAGTCACATAGGCTATGGTTCTAGCCCCAAGTGGTATACCTCCTACCTATCTAGCTAAAGGTGGGGGTTAGGCAGGTAGAGGTCATTCTAGAAATGGAGGATAGGCTCCTTATTATGCTTTCCTTGGTAGACTTAAGGTGGTTGCCTCCGATAAAATCAGCACATGCATTGCTTCAGTTGGTCATAGAGATGCTTCAGTATAGTACGATTCGGGTTCTCTTGCGCATTTGTGTCATCTTACTTCGCTTTATATTTGAGTAAGCCTCATGATTCTTTGGATATTATTGTTTGTGTGCCAACACCTATTGGAGATTCTATTTTGGTGTATCATGTCTATCGTACTTGTATGGCTATTATTAATGGGTATGATACTTTGGTTGTTCTCTTGTTGTTGGACATCGTTGATTTTGAAGTAATTCTTGGCATAGATTTGTTGTCCCCGCACCATGAAATCTTTGATTGTCACACCAATACTATGAATTTAACTATGCTAGGATTACCTAGACAAGGGTGGAAAGGACGCTTGTCTATTCTACAAATAAGATTATCTAATTCCTGAAGACTCGGTGTATCGTTGAGAAGTGTTGTTTAGGATATTTGGCTTTCATTCGTGATTCTAGTGTTAAGGTTCCTCCCATGGATTCAATATTGCTTTTGAGGGAGTTTCTGGAGGTGTTTCATATGGATTTGTTGGGCATGCCATTAGATAGGGATATTGACTTTGGTATTAATTGTTACCGGGCACTCAACCCATATCTATTCCAGCATGCCATATGGGTCTAACCGAGTTGAAGGAATTGAAGGCGCAATTGCAGAATTTTCTTGATAAGGGTTTCATCAGACTGAGCGTTGCTCCTCAGGGGGAAACATTGTTGTTTGCGAAGAAGAAGGACGATTTCGTGAGGATGTGTATTTACTATATGCAGCTGAACAAGGTCAATATCAATAACAAGTATTTATTGGCTCGCATTGACAATTTATTTTATCAGCTTTAGGGTGCTAAGGTGTTCTCCAAGATTGACTTGATATCAGGTTATCATCATTGAAGATTAGGGCTTCGAATATCGCTAAGATGTATTTTAGGACTCGTTACAGTCATTAAGAGTTACTGGTGATGTCATTTGATTTGACACATGCTCCAGCGGAATTCATGGATGTGATGAACAGCGTGTTCAAGACTTAATTGGATTGTTTTTCTAATTGTATTCATTGATGATATCTTGGTTTAATCTCGTAGTACGGAGGAGCATGAGCAACACTTGAGAGTGGTACTTCAGAGTTTGAAAGATCGGAAGCTTAATGCGAAATTTTCAAAATGTGAGTTCTGATTGGATTTTGTTACATTCTGATTGGATTTTGTTACATTCTTGGACCAGCACTAAGTTTAGATGGTCTAGTAAGTGCAAGGAAAATTTTCATAAGCTCAGCTACTTTGACTACAACCCTAGTGTTAGTGTTGCCCGTAGATTCCAAGACATACACGATGTATTATGATTCTTATGGCGTTAGTCTTGGTGCAGTATTGATATAGGAGGGCAGGGTGATTGCTTATGCATCATGGCAGTTGAAGCCTCATGAAAGAATAATCCAATTCATGATTTGGATTTGGCAACCATTGTACATGAGCTTAAGATTTGAAGCATTACTTGTATTTTGTCATGTGAGGTTTACATTGATCATTAGAGTCTTCAACCCTTTTTCAAAAATTCGATTCGAATTGAGGAGGCATAGGTTGTTGGAGTTGTTGAAGGATTATGATATCACCATCCTGTATCATCCGAATAAGGCAAATACGATAGCGGAGGCCTTAAGTAGGAAGGCTGAGACTATGCGAAGTTTGCCATTTATTCCAGTTGAGAAGAGGCCCTTGGCTGAGTAGGATTCTTATTTATGTTGTTGCTCAGTTGTCTTTGTATGAGCATATTCAGGCTTGCCAGTATGATGATCCACATTTGTTGGTATTGAAGGACACGGTGCAGCGAGGTCGTTCCAGGAAGTTGTGTTCCTCATGTCAATAGTTTGAGGGAGTTGACTCTTGAGAAGGCTCACAATTCGAGGTATTCTATTCATCCAAGTGTCACAAATATGTATCATGACTTGAAGAAACATTATTGGTGGCAGGGGATGAAAAAGGACATTGTTGGGCATGTTTCACAGTGTTTGAATTGCCAGCAAGTGAAGTATGAATACTAGAAACTAGTGGCGTGACTCAGATATTGGTGATATCATAATGGAAGTGGGAGCGCATTAATAAGGACTTTTTGGTAGGCTTGCCATGGACTTTGAAGATGTTTGATCCCATATGGGTCATTATTGATAGATTGACTATGTTCGGGAAATTATTTCCAGCGATGACTTTCTATACTTCAGACAAGTTGAATCGGATTTACATCAAAAAGACTGTTCGCTTGCATGGTGTGCCTATTTTTTTCATCTCAAATTGGAGTACTCAATTCACTTCGCACTTTTGGAGAGCCATTTAGCATGTGTTGGGTACACAGGTGGAGCTTAGCACAATTTTTTACCTATAGAAGGATGGCCAGTTCGAGCGAACTATTCAGATCCTTGATATATGTAGAAAGCTTTTGTTATTGATTTTGGGGCCATTTAGTCCAGTTTCTATCATTGGCGGAGTATGTATGCGACAAGAACTACTATTCCAACATTTAGATGGCTCTGTATGAGGCTTTGTATAGTAGGCGGTGTTGTTCTCCTATTGGTTGGTTTGAGCCTAGTGAGGCTAGGCTATTGGGTATATATTTGGTTTTGATGCTTTAGAGAAGGTGACGTTAATTCAGGAGTGACTTCGTATAGCTCAGTCAGGCAGAAGAGTTATGCGGGCCAAAAGGTTCATGATGTACCATTTATGGAGGGTGAGAAAGTATTCTAAAGATTTCTCCCGTGTAGGGCATGATGAGTTTTGAGAAAAAAGGCAGGCTGAAATCGAGGTTTATTGGTCCCTTTGAGGTGCTAGAGAGAATTAGGGAGGTTGCTTATAGGCTTTCTTTGCCTCCTAGTCTTTGGGGGTTTTACTAGTATTCCATGTTTCCATGCTCGGGAAGTATCATGAAGACAAGTCGCATGTTTTGAACTTTAGCATAGTGACCATGCATGAAGAGCCAGCGACCATTTAGGATAGGCAGGTTCGGACGTGGAGGTCAAAGGAGATTGCTTCTGTTAAGGTTCTTTGGAGAGGCGAACCGAACGAGGAGAGCACTTGGGAGACCGAGTCAAATATGAAGAGTAAATATCCGCACTTTTACAGTAGCTCAGGTATGTTTCTAAATATGTTCGAGGATGAACGTTTGTTTAATAGATGGAAAATCTAGCAAACTGACTATTCATATATCGTTGACCTATTTGATGTTTTCCATAAGTATGTTTTGTATTTTATGACTTGCGGGAATGGTTGGTTTCATTTTGGGAATCTTCGATGGAGGCTTGGAATTGCAAGAGTTGACCAAGGTTTGACTTTTGTCCAAAAGACCTCAGATTGGTGATTTGAAGGTTCCAATAGATTCGTATGATGATTTTAGACTTGGGCATATTGTCACGCCCAGACCTTGGGGAGCGCGATCGACGCTCAACCGAGATATCCCAGACAAGCAAGCCTACTTGATGCCTTCCACCCAACCTTACCTATGAATAATGTGAATATAACTATCAAGAGTTAGGAAAACGAGGGAATAACATGTACAACACCAATTTCATTACCTTTAGAAACTTCATTTCAGATTCCCAAAATATTATAAGTTTTCCGTTAAAATTGGAAACATGTGTGATACTTACAACATGATTAATCTACTACCCCAATCAAAATATAACCCACACTATGTCTATAGAGCCTCTAAATGAAACATAAGAGTAATATGAAGGTGTTGATGACAAGGTCCCGTCTATACCTTCAAAACACAATATATAATATCAAGTGACATAAGGCCCCGAAGCAGAATAGGGCTCACCAAAATCCGCTGAGTAGAAGGTATGCTGCTAATGAGGATCAAAGTCGCCTGCTGAGAAACCACCTGCATCCATTACAGATGCAGCGCCGCCAGCAAAAGGGATGTTAGTACATATGAGGTAGTGCTAGTACGTAAAAATAAATACGCTCTCTTGGAATAGAGAACCAACATAAAGGGAGAAGCATGGAATCAATAAGAAACTGAAGTAACATTAAAATACCAAGTTAAGAGCAAGATAAATCCGCAAATAAATAATAATGCTTTAGAGTTGGGAGATCTTCTGTACCGATACACCACCATGAATATGTAATAGGGACTGATCTCCGCCCGATCGGCTAAGCCGTCTCGCCCTAGTGTATGCGGGTGGACATAGAAACACAACATCACCACCACCATATGGGTGGCATGGTGTCCGATCACCGCCCGATCAGCTAAGCTGTCTCACCACGAAGTTGTGTGATTCTATATGGTCCTTTGCTAGCTATCATCTCATCCCAATTTAGGGGAATAGTCTCAACACATCAACGTAGAAATTTATCCTTTAATCAATCCTGCACCGACACGTGTAGTTTGGGGTTTAGGTTCTTTCAACCCACCCTTTCTCGGTGACCTAACGATACTCATAAAAATATTTATCATATATTAAAGAGTTACAATTCATTTCATAGCCTTTCATTCTTCCCATCATTTCATTAGAACTCTTGGCCAGAAATGTAATTCTTCATTCTTGGAATAATGACCACTTTTTCTATTTCATACTCTCATTCTTTCATTTTCAAGGATCATCATAGTTTATCAACAATAAGTGCATTTTGAAAGAAAGATCTTTAAATCGATATATGAGCAATAGGACTCTCAAACACATTGACTTTTTCGTTCCAAAATAAGGCATGATAAAAGTAAGGCACCGTAAAATTTCACCTAGAACCCGGGGTTTCATGGCAATGAGGTAGGCTAATGTGTTTGAGGATTGTCGAGCGTTGGAAGAAAATTATTGCAGAACATTACATTTCTATAAGGCCTCGTAAAATTTTTGCCAAGGAATTTAAGGTTTTGTGGTGCCTAAGTAGGCTAATGTGTACGAAGGTAGTGGTTAAAGAATGCATTGAGGAGTTGATTGAATTCTTTTTGCAGAATAATACAATTATGCGGTCAATTTCGCGACCGCAGATCTGTTACGCGGACTGTATATCCATCGCGGATTTGAGCAAAAAATTTGTTTAATTTTGAAAGTTGCTTTGCTGTCCATTATGTGATCACATACCTGTTTCGCGGTCTGCGTATGAAGATTTTTGGAGGGGGATTCTGCGGTCCATTTCGAGTCCGCAGAACTGGTCTACGAACCGCAGACCTGGCTGCAGACCGGTCCAGGCCAACCCAATTTTTAAAGTCAATATCGAGGTCCCTTATGTGGACCACATACCTGTTCTGTGGTCCACTCAGCGAACATGCCATGAATAAAGAATCATACGTATGGCGAAGAGAGCCAATGAAATAATGATGTTGAAGGTGGCTAAAAATACTAGTGAAGCTATAAATGGTATGAAAGATTATGAGGAGAATGTATTCATATTTCTATTTTCTTTGTATGTCAAACAAAAAATGTTTTTGGGAGTATAGTTAGTCACCGAGGAAGGGTAGGTTGAAACAACCTAACCCCGAAACTACACGTGCCGGTGTAGGTGTGATTGAGGGATAAATCCTCGTGCTAATGTGTTGAGAATATTCCCCTTAAATGGGATGAGATTGATGTGTTGAGATTGTTTCCCGTAATTGGTATGAGATTATTGCTAGCAGAGGGTGATGCCGATCCACACGGTATTGAGTAGATGGAGGTGTTGTGGATGTAGTAGCTGCAGAATGAGCTGCCTGCGCCGCACCTCTGCCCATGATCCGGCGGGACGAGCAGCAATCCTTCTGAATGTGACCCCTCGCACTGCACCCATAGCATATACCTAGGTCCATGAAGAAGGCCCCAAAGTGCATCCTCCCACACTTAGGGAACGGGAGCCTCCACTGCTGCTGAAATCTTCCACTGGGACGACCTTGTTGGTAGGGTTCCTTGTTTCCCTAACTGGGTGCAGATGATTGTGCACTCATCGAAGACTGAGAGAATGATTGAGATGGTCCTGATTACCCTCCCCTTAATGTCGACTTACCACTACCACCACGAGAAGAACCACCAAAGTTGCCCGCGGACCGGGCCTTGCTACTACTATGACGCTCTATTCTATTCTTCAATTTGCGGGTCTTTGTAGCTTCAGCAAATGCCACCATTTTATCATAGTTTATATTGGAATTCAAGGCAGCTGTAGTGGCCTCATTAATAATCAAGGGGCTAAGGCCTTGTACAAACCAATGCACTCTAGCCTCCATGGTGTGCAACATGTGAATAGCATACTTGGATAGGCGCGCGAACTCCATATGATACTCGCAGACATTAATACTACCCTGCTTCAGGCTTTCTAACTCAGCCGCATGGGCCGCCTTAGTCTCGGCAGGAAAGAAATGATCCATAAAGGCATCGGTGAACTCACTCCATCTCGCTGTAGGTTTTCCGTCCTCACGAGACTCCACCCACATTTCAAACCAAGAATAGGCCACCCTTTTCAGGCGGTAGGAGGACAACTCCACTCCCTCTGTCTCAGTAGCATGCATCACTCGGAGAGTCTTGTGCATCTCATCAATGAAGTCATGGGGGTCCTCCTCAGGATCAATACTTGTGAACACTGGAGGATCCAACTGGAGAAACCTGTTCACCCAAGAACTAGCAGAATCCCCTGCCTGACTGGAAGGAGTGGGTGTAACATTTGATCTTTGGGCCTGGGAGGCCACTATCTGAGCCAACATCTGTATGGCTCCCCTAAGATCCCCATCAGGAACACTAGAAACATAAGCTGGAGGTGGAACTGGAATATCAGTTGGAGGGACCATTACACCCTCAATAGGTGTAGGGGCAAGTGCGGTCCAGTCAGTATAGTAGAATCACACAGTGTAGTAACTGGGAAATATCCTCACCCCTCGGGTGCTCACCCGCATCATCAATTAAAGGATCAACTGTCACTCCTAGGGTGACATTGGCTCTTTGGCCAGTTCTTGCCTTCTTCTTAGCCGCATGTACTAAATGTTAGAGCAAAGCACGAGTTAAAGGAGGAATAATCTTACAATCATCTTTATCGGACGATCAAGAACATGGAAAAAGGGTATTATTCTTAAATGCCCAATTAGCCTCCTCATTATTGATGTGGTCGACAAAACACGGATAAGAAGAACTGTACTAGACACTGCTCCGAGACATCCTAGAAAACTTTAAAACCTTAAGCTCTGAAACCAAGTTTGTCACGCCTCAACTCGAGGGAGCGCGACCGGCGCTCAATCGTGATAACCCGGCCGAGAACGCCTGCTAGATTTCCTTCTACCCAACATAGACATAAATAAAGAATGGACACATTTCATTAATTAGACAATGAGATAGTCTTGTGAACCACTCCAGTTCAGTACCATTAGTTGCATCAACCATAGTTTTACAGTGAAGCATGAGATACAATTACGACATCTTTAGTTTAACTTTCCTACACTAGTACTCAGCCCACGCATGTCCACGAAGCATCTAATAGATACAAAAGAGTGCAATGATAGTGCCGACAACACGGCTCCGGCTATACCTCAAAACATAATAATACACACGGAATAAAAGATGCACGACCCCGGAATGAAGTGGGCTCACCAAGTCAGCTGGGAAGAGAGTGTACCGCTATCACTGGTCAATGCCTTCCGCTGTGGACCACCTGCATCCATTAAAGATGCAGCGCCCCGGCCAAAGGGACGTTAGTACACGTCGAATAGTACTAGTATGAAAACCAAACACCTATTCAAGGACGTGGAAATACAACATGAATTATAATGAATTATGGTTACAATAAAAAGGCTTAGTTAGCTATTAAAGCCACAACAAATTTATTAAGAGCTTTCAATAAAAATTATAAATTTCAAGTTAGGGATCCTTTACAACTATGATTACACAGAGTGGCCTTGCCACCCCACCCAATGTATGCGGGTGGAGGTACAATCACAATACTAGAAACTCTACAAAAAGCCCCCCCCCCCCCGCCTCACCCCAACGCATACCGGTAGAGGTGTACTTACAATACCACAACACTACACAAAACGACCCCGCTGCCTCACCCAATATATGCTGGTGGAGGTGTATTCACAATACCACAACACTACACAAAGCGGCCCCCCGCCTCACCCCAATATATACGGGTGGAGGTGTATTCACATACCACAATTTAGGGTCCCAAAACGATAATAGTTTGTACAAAAGAGTTCCCTTTCAAATCAACCTTTTGGAACCTTTGTCCTTAGCATTGTAAGTTCATAAGGCTCCATCATATGAGGAATAAGTGCTTAATTACATTGATTTCATACAATACCTTCTTCCCACAAAAGGTATAATATAATTAAGTCACAATAGACAATCTTTAACACATGAGGGTTCTGACACGTTATGCAATTTGAGAATCAATTTACTAGCTTGAACATCCCACATCAATAGCGTTTCAAGATCAACTACACATGACATAATTTACCAGGATTCGGGAATTCCGATACTAGAAGAAGAGTTTAGCCTTCATACCTCGCTTTGAGCTTCCCTTAATTCAGCTCATTGGAGCATTTTATCGAACACTAGGTGTGCGAATTTGATTACAAAGTTCTTCCACAAGGTTTCCTTCACTCCACAACTAATTCAACGCCAAGAGTTACTCATACTAATTAAATTTCCTCCGCACCATCCTCATAGCTACATGCACGCATAAATTACAACTCCCATACCCAAAAGTCATACTCCTAAATTACCCATCTTACACCCAAACATGAAATTGAAGACAAGAGTTTGAACCTTACCTCTTGGATGAAGAACTTGTGAGTTTTTCGTGTGAATTCTCCAAGTCTTGAGCAAGGATTGATGAACAATTATCCTAGGTTCCCCCTAACTCTAGAACACTCTCACTGCTCTCTAAAATACCATATTTATGCTTCAGAAGAGTCCCTTTACTCTAATATATTGAAATAGGGTCGTGTAAAAATTTTAGAAAAATGATGCCCCGACACAGTTCTGCGGTCGCATATGTGACCGTATAATGCTTCTGCAGTCCACACATTGGACTGCAAAATGGTCTTCCAGAACTGGGCACTTCTACCGTACTCTGCGACCAATATGTGGTTCGCAAACCTGTTCTGCGGTCACATAATGCGCCACAGAACTCCCTTCTCAAAAAATTTCGTGTTGGGTTTGCGATGGTTATGTGGCCCGTATAATGGACCACATAATGATCCGGAAATTTGCCCAGTTTTTCTGCCTCAGTCTGCAGCATATCTGTGGTCCGCAGATCAGTTCTACGATCGCAGAATGGACCGCAAAAAATGCCCCGCATTTTCAAGGTTTTATTCAACTCCCCAACGCACTGTTCAACCCGAAAAGTCCAAACTGTGATCCCTACAATTGCCAACACATAAGCCTACATCGGCACCACGAAACCCCGGGCCTTAGGTAAAATTTATGGGGCCTTACAAATCCCCAATTTCTACCGTGGAATAACCAAGATTAGGGCAAGAAATTAATGGGTGATGTTAGAAATGGAAGAAAAAGAGTTAAAGTGCACAAACCTATGAACTGGTGTTGAGTTTTCTCTTCAAAATCACCTCAAGGACGAGCTCTAATGGAATGTTTATGAAAAATGGGAAAAATCCCATTTTCGGACTGTGTTAAATCACTGGTGTCAGGTGTCATCTCATTCGTGTGAAAACTGATGCATTCGAAAACAGCAATGCCTTACAAGCTTATGCGATCGCGAGTTACTCTACGCGTTCGCGTAGGCTTACCCCCCAGCCTTCGCGTTCTGGATCCTGGTCACGCGTTAACGTAGAGTAAGTCCATTACCACACCCCTCGGCACTACGTGTTCGCGATTGACTAGCTGTGTTCGCATAGAGCAGACCCCCCAATGCTCCTCGTTCGCGACCAAGGTCTCGCGTTCCTGTAGAAAATATTCCTCCCCAGCCCAGTTTACCCTTTGCGATCGGGGGAGTACCTTTGCGATCGTGAAGAAGAAAACACCAGAAACCAGCAGAAGTTTAAAAACTAGGAATTTTCCAAGTTTAAACAATTTATAGCCTATTCGAAATCCACCCAAGCCCTCGGGGATCCACACCAACTATGCACACAAGTCTAAAAACATTATACGCGCGATAAAAACACCAAAATAACACCCAAAACTACGAATCAGACACCAAATCAAATAAATTTTTCAATGAAACTTAAGAACTTTTATTTTAACAAACGGACATCCAAAAATACGGACCCCGCATCAGCAGAATCAAGCATTGGTCAAATTTATAAAGTCTTTAATCCTTTAAACTTCAAATTTTCGACAAACTATGATAACTCGAGCCAGGGACCTTCGAATTCAATTATGGGCATACGCCCAGGTCCCAAATCACGATGCAGACCCATCGAGACCGTCAAAACACAGATTCGGCTCCGTTTACTCAAAATGTTCATTGAAGTCAACTCAAATGAATTTTTAAGGCGTAATTTCACATTTTATCAATTTTTAACATAAAAGCTTTTCGGAAAAAGACACGGACTGCGCACGTGAGTAGAGGAAGCTAAAATGAGATATTTTGGGTTTCAAAACGCAGAATTAAGGCTGTAAGCTCAAGATGACCTTTCGGGTCATCACATTCTCCACCTCTAAAACCACCATTCATGCATGAACGGACATAGAAAAGCACCCGAACTGGTAAAAATGTGTGGATATCTACTCCGCATGTCCGACTCAGACTCCCAAGTAGCTGCCTCAACCAGCTAACCTCTGCACTGTACTCGAACTGAAGGATAACTCTTAGACCACAACTGTCAAATCTACTTGGCTAGAATAGCCACTGGCTCCTCTTCATAAGTCAAATCCTTGTCCAACCGAACTGAGCTGAAATCAAACAAATGGGACGGATCAACGTGATACTTTCGGAGCATGTACACAAGGAACACCGGATGGACTACTAACAAACTAGGTGGCAATGCGAGCTTGTAGGCCACATCACCCACTCTGTGAAGAATCTCAAATGGTCTGATATACCTAGGGCTCAACTTGCCCTTCTTTCCGAACCTCATCAGACCCTTCATGGATGAAACTCGGAGCAACACCTTCTCTCTGACCATGAATGTAACATCACAAACTCTACGGTTGGTATAACTCTTCTGCCTAGACTAACTAGACTAACTTATACGAAGTCGATCCTGAATAATCTTGACCTTATCCAAGTCATCTTGTACCAAATCTATACCCAACAACCAAGCCTCCCCTGACTCGAACCATCCATTTGGCGATCGGCACCGCCTCTTGTATAATGCCTCATAGGGAGCCATCTGAATGCTCGACTGGTAGCTATTATTGTAGGAGAACTACGCAAGTGGCAAGAACTGATCCTAAGAACCCCTGAAATCTATAACACAAGCATGGAGCATATCCTCCAACATTTGAATAGTGCGCTCGGACTGTCCGTCCGTTTGAGAAAGAAATGGTGTGCTCAACTAAACCTGCGTGCCCAACTCAGGTTGTACTGCCCTACAGAAGTACAAGGTGAACTGTGTACCTCGATCAAAAATGATAGACACGGGCATACCGTGATGAAGGAAAATCTCACTAATGTAGATCTCAGCCAACCGCTCTAAATAATAGGTAACTGCCATAGGAATGAAATGCGTTGACTTAGTCAGCCTATCCACAATAACCTATACTGCATCGAGCTTCCTCTGAGTCCATGGGAGTCCAACAACAAAATCCATACTAATACGCTCCCACTTCCACTCAGGAATCTCTCACTTCTGAAACAAATCACCAGGTCTCTGGTGCTCATACTTTACATGCTGACAATTTAGACATCGAGCTACATATGCAACTATATCCTTCTTCATCCTTCTCCACCAATAATGCTTCCCCTAGTCCTGATAAATCTTGGCGGCACCCAAATAAATAGAATACCAAAAACTGCGGGCCTCCTCAAGAATCAACTGACGATGTCCATCTACATTGGGCACACAAATACAACCTCGCATCCTCAAAACCCAATCCTCTCCAACAGTAACCTGCTTAGGACCACCGTGCCGCACTGTATCCATAAGGACGGGGAAATGAGGATCATCATACTACTGCTCTCTGATGTGCTCATACAAGGAAGACCAAGCGACTATGCAAGCTAGAACACAACTGGGCTCAGAAATATCTAACCTCACAAATTGATTGGCCAATGCCGGAACATCTAATGCAAGCGGTCTCTCACCGACTGTAATGTACGTAATGCTGCCCATACTCACTTCCTTTCTACTCAAGGCATCGGCCACTACATTGGCCTTCCCGAGATTATACAAAATGGTGATATCATAATCTTTCAACAGCTCCAACCACCTCCTCTACCTCAAATTGAGATCCTTTTGCTTGAACAAATACTTTAGACTCTGATGATCTGTGAATTCCTCAAACGACATGTTGTAGAGATAATGCCTCCAGATCTCTAGCACATGAACAATGGCTGCCAACTTTAAGTCATGAATAGGGTAATTATTCTCAGGGACCTTCAACTGCCGCGACGCATATACGATCACCCTGCCATCCTACATCAATACTGCTCCGAGCCCAACACGAGATGTGTCATGATACACCGTATAAGATCCTAAACCTGTGGGCAACACCAACACTGGCATTGTAGTCAAAGCAGTATTGAGCTTCTAAAACCTCGCCTCACACTCGTCTGACAATCTAAACGGGGCACCTTTTTGGGTTAATCTCATTAATGGGGTTGCTATAGAGGAAAACCCCTCTACGAACCGGTGGTAATAGCCCGTCAAACCCAGGAAACTCCGGATCTCTATAGCTGAAGTGGGTCTAGGCAAATTCTGAACTGCCTTAACCTTCTTAGGATCCACCTTTATGCCCTCTGCCGATACGACGTTCCCCAAGAAGGGGACTGAGTCTAATCCAAACTCGCACTTTGAAAACTTGGCATGTAACTGGCTATCCCTTAGAGTCTGAAGTACAATCCGAGGATGCTGCTTTTGCTCTTCTCGACTATGGGTGTAGATCAAGATATCATCAATAAATAAAATCACGAAGGAATCCAAGTAGGGCTTGAACACCCGGTTCATCAAATCCATGAATGTTGCTGGGGCGTTTGTCAGCCTAAATGACATCACTAGAAACTCATAATTTTCATGCTGAGTCCGAAAAGCTGTCCTAGGGACATTGGATGCCCTAATCTTTAACTGATGGTAGCCAGACCTCAAATCAATCTTCGAAAACTCCTTGGCACCCTGAAGCTGATCAAATTAGTCATCAATCCTCAGCAATGGATACTTGTTCTTGATGGTGGCTTTGTTTAATGCTGATAATCTATGCACATCCTCATCGACCCATCCTTCTTCTTCATGAACAACAAATGCGCATCCCAGGGCGAGACACTAGGTCTAATGAAGCTCTTTGTTTACCCTTGGCTTCGGATAACAATTGAATTTGTACGTGGTTTTAAGGATACGTGATTTGGTTTGATACAAATAACGAATAATATAATGGAGATTAAAGTCAGTAAATAAATGGAGAAGAAATGCAAACCACAAGCCGTGAATAGCCTTGATCTTGACTGATTTCTCCAAGATGAAAAACAGATATGAAAGAAACCAAACAAATAAAGTAATAATAAAAGAAGACTTCTTCTACACCTTCACTTTCAAGAGTTTAAGCTATCTGAACATTTGAATTATTCCCTTCTTCAAAATTCTCTAAGTTTCCTTGCAAGCGATCTCCCTTTTGTTCTTATCTTACTCCCGCATCTTTTAACTTCTTTATCTCCTAATTAACAATGGCGAAAACCTCTAAATCCGTTCCTTAGAGGCAGACCCCTTCTTCTTCTTAACCCACTGAAGATCCTCAACCTGTTGATGTTGAGGAAACCATGGTTGAACCCCCTTTGAAGGCGTTTGTACTGACTAGATGTTCAATCGGTACCGACTTTAAAGTAGATAAGACCTCTTCAGTACCGGGCCGGTGTGAACTGGTCACTAGGTATATTTGTTCGATTACGGACAAAATCCTTGACAAGGTTAAAGAAGATTGTAATTGGGTAGGCAAGTGTGTGGTCGTTCCTGCATCGGAAGAGGCAATCACACTCATGTGGAGGGTTATTTGAGTGTTTACACTTACCATTTCACGTTGGGCCCTTTGGACCCTGTTATCGTTGCCTTTTGCAAAAGGTACGAAGTAAAATCGGGTCAGATCCACCCTTCTTTCTGGAGAATAGTCATTCACTTTCGCTTTTTTGTAAGTAAGATAAACGGGCACCCTTTCACCGTCGATCACCTTCTGCGGTTATACAGTCACCGACTCTTCCGAGGGGTATTAATAAAACTTGTTCGCCGGGTATGCAAAACCCCCTTCTCGAGCATCGATGAGGATAGGGATCAAGGCTGGATGAGCCCATTCGTTCGAGTGAAAACATCGGACCTGATTCCGGCTGAAGACATGCCGTTCCCCGAGAAGTGGAACATGAAATATAAGTGTTATCCCATTTTTCAACTTGTTCAATTTTTTTTCTTCGTTATTTTATTAACAAGTTCCATATGATGTAGCCATATCCTGTATGCCGGCGGCGATTCCACATCTGAAGGAATGGGTCGAAAGAGTAGTGTCCCAAAGACCCTATTCGGAACGTGCCTAGCGCGAGCTCTCGAAGGGCCGATGGGAGACCTTACACCATGGTGAGACAGGTTAAGTTTGAACTCAGCGTCGCATGTTATTGATTTCTAATTTGCTTTACTCTTCATTTGTAGGTTTATCAAAGGACGTTGAATTGAGCCCAGCGTCCCCTGGTAATGAGGTTCCCTGCAAGCCCCCTTCTTCAAAGCAGGAAGAAGAGAAAAAGAGGAAAGAAGCCCCTAGTTCTTCTGAGCTCGAGAGAAGGAGACCGAAGAAAAAGATAGCTCGTAAGCCCAAGAGCAGTATTGATGACCGGATATTGTCCTCGAACTCACTTCGTCGGTTGAGGGACGAGTCAAAGGAAGATGAAGATTTAGACCTTTTGGGTAGCGAGCCATCTCAAACTGAAGGACGGGGAGTCCCCGAGCAGAGAGCCGACGAAACACACTTTTATCGAGTCGAGGGCTCCGAAATGGGGGCAAGAGCCGGGGCTTCTACTGATGTAAGAGGGGCTTCGCAGGGAATCTTATGCCCCATAGAAATGATAGACTCTCCTTCATTCTCGGTGTCGACCCTGAACGAGGCCCAAGCCGCAAAAGGACATTCCCCGGGCATGAGCCATGTACCGGAAGGCCCTTTCCGAGGTATCTTTGATGGCGTGGATTCGGCGTCTGCTGAAGATACCTTTGGGCTCGGGCAACCTAGAAGTACCAAGGAAAATTCCTTCCACCGGTACGAGCAGGGTTTCTTTCTGTCCTAAGTTGGTCGATAGATTTCCTGCTCGGAGTTCAGATCCTGATTGGAAGCGGATCATATCCTTCGCCATTCCCGAAGATGCTAAGGTCCTTTCCGCTCCTATAGGGGTGGCTAGCTATCTTCAGTGTTTGGTGACCGAAGAATATCAGGCTAATATGAACGAAGTGGATGTACCCTGCTTGTTCAATGAAGCTCAGCAAGCATTGAATAGGGTAAGTTTCTGATAAGCCTTATCTGGTGTTCACTGTTTTGCACTTTAAAACTTCGACTAACTTCCATATTTCCTTTCGTGTTTGCAGGCCTCGGTGCTTCATCATGAGGCTTTTCTTCGTCAGCGGGAAGAATCGAGACATTGCGAGCAGCTCGAAGGGGAGATGGTGAGCCTTCGGGCCGAACTGGATTTTTTACAGAGAGAGAATTCTGGCTTAGTCGAGCAGATGGGGCAACAGCTCGATCAAATAACCCAACTCCAATCCGAGGCAAGCTAGGCCAAAGCTGAAGCCAATGAGTGGAAAAGCAGGATGGATCAGCTGGCTTTGAAAAAAGAGGCCTTCCGTGCTCAGTTAGTTTCAGCAGAAACTCAACTGACGGAAGCAAAAGGGAGAATCGAGGCTCTGACTAAGAACACCGACGTACTCCAATCCCAAGTCAGCGTGATCACCTCGGATCGAGATGTTTTGGCCAACGAGCTGCACATGGCGAAATCGGAGGCTGCTGCAAACAAAGTTGAGGCCGATGAGCTGGTGGCCCAGTACAAAGCCGACGCCGAGGCTGTTCAAGATCAATCAAAAAATTTTGTTGATCATATAAAGTGGAAAACTCGCCTGTCCGTCCTCGAGGAGATACATGCTCGGGGCTTCGATCTATCAGCCGAGATCGAGGATGCCAAAAGGATCGAGGCTGAAGCCAGAAAGCAAGCCTTTCCGGAGGAAGATGACTCCGAGAACTCGGAATGAAGTGCCTTCTCTTGTCTTCTTTTTTTTTTTTGATATTATGTAATGATGTCCCCATCTTTGTAATAATAACTTGTGTATATATAAAAGTCTTTTTTCCTTTCCTTCTTTTATTGCTGACTTATTTTAATTCTTTCCATTCGAACCAAGGGTTTGTCTCAGTAAATTTTCTGTTCCTCGAATTCAGTTTGGACTTGGCCAATTCTGGGATCAATCTTAGTAGGCTTTACTTTCCTTCGATTAACTAGGTATGGCCTTACCTTGTAAAGATTCGGGGTTCGCCTTAGTGGGTCTTATTCCCCTTCGAGTTTCATTAACACGGTATGGCCTTAGCCTTTTAAGAATCGGGATTGGCCTTAGTCTTTTAGGAATCGGGGTTGGCCTTAGTAGGTCTTATTCCCCTTCGAGTTTCATTAACTCGGTATAGCCTTAGCCTTTTAAGAATCGGGTTTGGCCTTAGTAGGTCTTATTCCCCTTTGAATAAATTTGATTTTCGGATGAATCCCCGAGTGACTCAGTATTTAATTGAACAAAGAAAATCAAAACGGCCCTTGGGCTCGGAGACAGGATATTGGTGCAAGAGATCTTTATTCTTGTTCAAGTGCTTGGACAGTTTTTTTCGTGGATAGATCAATCTATTTGGGTACCGTTCCTTTGACCGTTTGACCCTTACATCGATTCCTAATGATCTTTGACTTTAGGGATGTTTCCCCGAATTGAAGTAGCCAAGCAGCCTTCCAATATTTGAGGTCGATCGATGGTTAGCACCGAGTATTTTTGTCATTGATCTATGATAGGTCTTCAAATCTAAGTTAGCACGATTTACTGGTTGCCTCGTTAAAAACCTTGCCGTAAAACCCAATTTGGGATAAAACCGGTCGAAGGGAAAAAGAGTGCAACGCGTGCTTTCAGTCCTATCATCCCGTACATTCCGATTCGAGGCTACTTTATTTGATACCTGCGAATGTTAGTTTGTCGATGTAGCATAAAAACAAGTAAAAATGAGGAACGAAAGATCGTACCTTAACAGTAGTATCATTTCAAGTGATTTATGTTCCAGTTGTTTGGTAGTTTTTTGCCGTCCGTTGTTCCAAGCTTGTATGATCCTTTTCCGGTGATCTTTATGATGGAGTAAGGTCCTTCCCAGTTCGGTCCCAATTTCCCTTCATTTGGGTTTCGTGTGTTGGGTGTGACCTTCCTAAGTACTAAATCTCCAATGTTGAAATGTCGAAGATGGGTTCTCCTGTTGTAGTATCTTTTGATCTTTTGTTTTTGAGCGGCCAATCGAACGAGGGCAGCTTCCCTTCTTTCGTCCAATAGTTCCAGATTCGTATTCATTGCCTCTTGGTTCGATTATTCGGTCGCATAGCGGAGTCTGACACTTGGTTCACCGACTTCGACCGTTATCAAAGCTTCAGCACCTTACACCAGGGAAAAGGGAGTGGCTCCGATGCTAGATTTCTCGGTCGTACTATACGCCCATAGGACTTCAGGCAATATCTCTTTCCATTTCCCCTTCGCATCGGTTAACCTCTTTTTGAGATTTCGAAGTACTGTTTTGTTGGTAGATTCATCTTGTCCATTCCCGCTGGGGTGGTAGGGCGTTGATAGGATTCTTTTGATCTTGTTATCTTCGAGGAACTTTGTCACTTAGCTGCTGACGAACTGTTTCCCATTGTCACACATGATCTCTGATGGCATCCCAAACCAACATACGATGTGATCCCAAATGAACTCGATTACTTATTTTTCCCTAACCTTCTCATATGCCTGCGCTTCCATCCATATGGAAAAATAATCAGTCATAAAAGAATGAATTGAGCCTTACATGGTGTGTAGGGAAGAGGGCCAACGATGTCCATTCCCCATTTCGTGAACGGCCATGGTGATAAGACCGAATGCAATGTTTCCCCGGGCTGATGGATCATCGGGGCATGTCTTTGACATTCGTTACATTTGCGAACGAACTCCTTCACATCCTTTTCCATGTCGATCCAATAATAACCGGCTCTGATTATTTTTCGGATTAAGGGCTCGGCACCGGAGTGATTCCCACAAGTGCCTTCGTGGATTTCTCTTAAAATGTATTCAATGTCACTCGATCCCAGACATATCGCGAGGGGGCCGCCAAACGTTCTTCTAAATAGAGTTCCGTCTTCGGATAAGAAGATCGAGCCGCCTTTGTGCGCAAGGCTCTTGATTCTTTTGGATCTGAGGGGAGTTTTTCGGAGCTGAGGTATTCTATGTATTTGTTCCTCCAATCCCAGGTCAGACTCGTCGTATTGATTTCCGCGTGGCCTTTTTCCACTACCGACCTCTTGAGTTGTACGACCTTTTTGGATTCGATCTTATCATCTTCGACCGATGATCCGAAAATGGCGAGGGCATTGGCTTCGCTGTTTTGCTCTCGAGGTATGTGTTGTAAGGTCCATTCTTTGAACCTATGTAGTGTAACTTGTAGTTTGTCTAAATATCTTTGCATTCGTCCTTCTCTAACCTCGAAAGTTCTGTTGACTTGATTCACCACAATAAGGGAGTCGCACTTAGCTTCGATTATTTCCGCTCCCAGGCTTTGGCTAGTTCTAAACGTGCAATCATGGCCTCATATTCTGCTTCATTGTTAGTTAATTTCATAGTCTTGATAGACTGTCGAATTGTGTTACCAGTTGGGGGCTTTAGCACGATACCAAGCCCCGATCCCTTCCCGTTCGAGGCACCATTTGTGAACAGGGTCCATACTCCCGAAGGAGTCCCCAATCCAGCCAGTAGCTCTCTTTTGACCTCGGGTACTAGGGATGGTGTAAAATCGGCGACGAAATCTGCCAACGCCTGAGATTTAATGGCAGTTCGGGGTCGATATTCGATATCATACCCACTCACTTCGATAGCCCATTTGGTCAATCGGCCGGAGAGCTCAGGATTATGCATTATGCTTCTTAATGGGTAAATCGTTACGACGCATATGGGATGACACTAGAAATAAGGCTTCAGTTTCCTGGAGGAACTCAACAAAGCGAGTGTCAATTTTTCCAAATGAGGGTAGCTAGTTTCAGCCTCGCCTAAGGTTCTGCTAACGTAATAAATTGGAAATTGCGTACCTTGCTCTTCTCGTACTAGAACTCCACTTACCACTACTTCTGAGACCGCAAGGTAAAGGTACAGCCGTTCACCTATCTTCGATGTATGTAGCAAGGGCGGGCTAGACAGATACCTTTTAAGCTCTTCTAAAGCGTGTTGGCATTCCGGTGTCCATGAGAAGTTGTTCTTCTTTTTCAACAGATTGAAAAATCAATGGCTTTTATCATATGATCTTGAAATAAATCGTCCCGAAGCGGCTATACGGCAAGTCAGGTTTTGTATAGCCTTCACATTATCTAGAACTGTGATGTCCTCGATAGCCTTGATCTTTTCGGGGTTGATCTCTATTCCTCGATTCGAGACCATGAAACCGAGGAACTTGCCCGAGACCACACCAAACGTGCATTTTTCCGGGTTCAGCTTCATGTTGTATTGCTTCAGCACGTCGAATGTTTCCTGCAAATGGTTCAAATGGTCCTCTGCTCGCAGGGACTTAACTAACATATCACCAATATAAACTTCCATCATTTTTCCTAGTTGCTTTTCAAACATTCGGTTTACTAGGTGTTGGTAAGTGGCTCCTGCATTTTTAACCCGAATGGCATCACGTTGTAATAGTATGTGCCATACTTAGTGATGAACGATGTTTATTCTTGGTAAGCCAGCTCCATCCGTATTTGGTTATAGACAGAGTAAGCATTAAGAAAGCTAAGGGTCTCATGGCAAGCGGTAGCATCTATCATGCGATCGATATTGGGTAAAAGGAAAGAATCTTTTGGGCATGCCTTACTCAGATCCTTATAATCTACACATATTCTTAGCTTATTCCCTTTTTTAGGGACTACTACTATGTTTTCTAACCATTCCGGGTATTTAACCTCCCGAATGAACCCTATCTTTAGAAGCTTAGTTACCTCATCCTTGATGAATGCGTGTTTGATCTCGGACTGAGGCCTCTTTTTTTGCTTGACCGGTCGGAACTTCTAATCTAAGCTTAGCTTGTGAGTTGTTATCTCCGCTGTTATACCTGTTATATCGAGATGGGACCAAGCAAAGCAATCTTCGTTAGTTATAAGAAATTGGATAAATTTTGTCCTGAGCACGGAGCTTAGGCCCGAGTCCAGGTATACCTTTCGTTCCGCCAAGTCTTCTCGGAGTGAGACTTGCTCGAGTTCCTCAATTGTCGATTTGGTAGCATCGGATTCATCGGAACTGATGAAAGATCTGGGGATTCCATAATCGTCATCCTCGAGATATGCTTGTTTATCTACGTTTGTCGAGGATGATGTCTGTGATTACTATTTCATCTTGTTCTTGACCCTTTGTGAAGGAACTGCTGGTACTAGTTTTATTTATTCCACTGTGAACATTTCTTTCACAGTCGGTTTCTCCCCGTAAAGCATTATAATTCCATCGGGTGATGGGAATTTCAGTACTTGGTGGAGCGTCAAAGGCACGACTCTCATGTCGTGGATCCATGGTCTCCCGAATAGAGCGTTGTACCTCATGTCCCCACCGTTTACGCAAAACATCATTTCTCGAATGGTTCTGGCAGTGTTTATTGGCAACGTTATTTCGCCCTTAGTTGTTTCACACGCCATGTTGAACCTATTGAGTACTCGGACTGTAGGGACAATTCGATCCATCAGACCGAGTTGTTCTACAACTCATGATCGGATTATATTGGTCGAACTGCCTGGGTCGACCAATAGGCGCTTCACTTTAATTCATTGTATAAGCACAGATATCACTAACACGTCATTGTGAGGTAGCATAATCCCTTCCACATCTTGCTTGCTAAAATGTAAGATTCCCTCCATCGCATAATCTCGAGTGTGTTTTTCCCTAGTGATGGATATCTTAGTGCGTTTTAGCATCGGACCTTGAGGGGCATCTATTCCGCCAATAGTCATGTTAATCGTGTGTTGTGGATCTTCTTGGTTTGCTTGTTTATTTCTATTTCCGTAATGATTTTTCGCTCGGTCGCTCAAAAATTCTCGAAGATGTCCGTTTTCGAGTAACCTTGCCACCTCTTCTCTTAATTGTCGGCAATCTTCTGTCCTGTGTCCGTGTGTACCGTGATATTTACATATCAGATTATGAACCCTTTGGGCCGGATCTGATTGAAACGGTCGAGGCCACTTGGTGTCCTTGATGCGACCGATAGCTGATACGAGAGTAGCCGCATCGACATTGAAATTGTATTCCGATAACCGTGGTGCTTCTTGGTGACCGATGGTTCTCTCGAAATAGCCTTTAATTATGGGCCCTCGGTTATTCCGACCTTGATCGTTTCTCCTTTCATGTCTTAGGGAGTTTTGTCTTGCTGTATTGAATTTTTCTATCCCCATGATATGGCTGATGTTAATCTCTATTCAGCCTCGGTTCACGATAAATCTCCCTTCGAACTCTATCATGAGTTCTGACGGGATAAATGGACCCTGAAGGGGCTCCAAGTTGATCATCTTCGACTCTGTTCTTCGATTGGTATCGGTTATGTACATCTTCCCATGTGACGGCTGGAAATTCTATCAAGTTTTGCTTGAGTTGCTGTGAAGCCGTTGAACTTCGAGCATTGAGCCCCTGGGTGAAGGCCTGAACAGCCCAATCGTCAGTGACCGGTGGCAGGTCCATCCTCTCCATCTGAAAACGAGATACAAATTCTCTGAGCATCTTGTTATCTTTTTGTCTGACTTTGAATAGGTCCGACTTCCACGTTTCTACTTTGATAGCGCCTGCATGTGCTTTTACAAAGGAATCTACAAGCATAGCGAAAGATCCAATGGAATTAGGGGGTAAGTTATGATACCCTGTCATGGCCCCCTTCGACAAGGTTTCCCCGAACTTTTTCAAAGAACAGACTCGATCTCTTCGTCTTCTAAGTCGTTCCTTTTTATAGCATATGTGTACGCGGTCACATGCTCGTTTGGATCGGTTTGTTCCATTGTACTTGGGGATTTCCGGCATGCGGAATTTCGTGGGTATTGGTTTTGGAGTGGCGCTCGATGGGAAAGGTTTCTGTACAAATTTTTTGGAATCCAAGCCCTTTAATATCGGGGGTTCTCCTGGGATTTGATCCACCCTGGAATTGTATGTTTTTACCTTTTTATCGTTAGCCTCGATTTTTTTCTCTCCAGACTCGACTCGTCTGGTTATTCTTCGAGCATCCTCATGATCCCGGAGTTTGCCCTTGATTCACCTTCATTCGACTCTTCTGTGACTGGTTCACTCTCAGGAATAGTTCTCCTAGAAAGGCCGAGCTCAACTTTGTTCGATATTTGGCTTCGATTTTGTAATTGAGCAATGGTTGCCTGCTAGGCTTGCAACATGTCAAAGATCATTCTGAGACTGATCCCGTCCTTTCGTCATTTTGGGGACCCTATGTTGTTGATCGATGTTCCCTACGAACGCTATTTGACCGACCAGTAGTTTGATCTACATCGACTGACACTTGTGAATTAGCGTCGATCGAAACCTCCTCACTGGGTGTTGTGTTGTTGTTTTCGCCTTGATGATCAAATTCATTATCGACGTACAAAGGCATAGATTGTAAATGAGACATAGTTGTACTGTAACCTGAAATCAGAGATACTTCATAGAGCAAGTGTAAAACAATTTGCATGACAAAAAATTGTATCAAACACTCACTATTATCTTTAGCCCCACGGTGGGCGCCAAACTATTTACCCTTGGCTTCGGATAACAATTGAATTTGTACGTGGTTTTAAGGATATGTGAATTGGTTTGATACAAATAACGAATAATATAATGGAGATTAAAGTCAGTAAATAAATGGAGAAGAAATGAAAACCACAAGCCTTGAATAGCTTTGATCTTAACTGATTTCTCCAAGACGAACAACAGATATGAAAGAAACCAAACGAATAAAGTAATAATAAAAGCAGACTTCTTTTCTATGTATTGATGATTGTTTCATGAGATATCCTAGAATAATTACATTGCCCTTTTATATAGCATGGGGATAATCTTTTATACAAGGCAAGAATCTGTTTACAAGGTAAAATATCTCTTGATTTGCTGATTTAACGGTCTTATTGATTGATGACGTGATTCCCTCCGAGATGCTTACTTATCACGGGATTTCTGTTTCTTTTGTCATTCAAATTTGATAACTTACTCTAGGGAATTTCCGGGAATCGAGCTCAATAGGTTCATCTCGGGAATCATGGCTTCAAGTTCTGATTCGATGTTGTTTGGTCTCGACCTTCGATCTTTGATACCCCAATATTCCTACTTCGATGTTATTCGGTCTCGCTCTTCGATATTTGATATCTTGACCTCGATTTACTGAACAGCAATTACGATCGATACCAACTGTATAAACTAGAGCTCGATTTGTCCTCATGTAGGCGGTCCGAGTTCGACCCCATACACCCTTATCAAGAAAATCTTGCAACTGCTCCTTCCATTCTTTCAACTCTGGCGGGGCCATACAGTATGGCGGAATAGAAATACGCTGAGTTCCCAGATCCAAATCAATACAAAAGCCGATATCTCTGTTGGGTGGCACCCCCAGCAGGTCTACAGGAAACACCTCTGGAAACTCACGAACAACTGGTACTGAATCCATGGAAGGAACTTTCGCACTAGAATTGCAGACGTAAGCCAGATAAGCAAGACACCCATTGTCGACCATACATCAAGCCTTCACATAAGAGATAACCCTACTGATAGAGTGGCCAGGATTCCCCCTCCACTCATATCGAGGCAACCCAGGCAAGGCTAAGGTCACCATCTTGGCGTGACAATTCAATTATGATAAGGTGACAGCCAATCCATATCCAAAATGACATCAAAATCAACCATATCGAGAAGTAGGAGATCTATGCTAGTTTCGAGACTCCAATGGTAACCACACACCAACAATAGACACGATATACAATAATAGATTCTCCCACAGGTGTGGACACATACACAGGAGCGCTCAAAGAATGACGAGGCACAATTAGATATGAACAAAATAGGATGACACGTAGGAATAAGTAGAGCCCGGATCTAATAGACCTGAAGCATCTCTATGGAAAATTGGAACAATACCTGTGATAACAACACCAGATGATTTAGCCTCAAGCCTAGCTGGGAAAGCATAACATCGAGGTTGCGCCACACCATTCTGAACCACGTCCCTGGGACGGCCTCTAACTAGCTGGCCTCCACCTCTAACGGCCTGACCTCCCGCTCTAATGGCCTAACCTCGACCTCTAGCTATTTGACCCCTACTTTGGCTGGCTGAGTGCATGGTGAAGCAACCGGTGCCGGGACCATGGCACAAGAACGGAACCCTGTTGCTGTGAGATTTCCTGTGCCCGAGGGAAAAATCTAGCAATGTGGCTCGAGTCACCACAAGTATAACAGGACCTCGGCTGCTATGACTGCTGACCTTGAAACTAACCCTATCGACCTGAGTAGCCATTCTAAAAACTCTGGAGAAAAAGGTGCACTCATAGGAGCTGGTGGTGCACAATAGGCTAGCTGGCCGGGATGAGACATATGAGGGTCGCAACCATTTGAAGCACTGTGAGATGTTTGGAGCGCTGAGTGAAATGGCCTGGTAGGATTCCCTCTACCAAAAGTACCCTGCCTCCTGAAGAGGCGCAGCTAAATCCACCGAAATGACGAGGTCACTTATCAGACCCCTGCCCCCTCTCTTGTGAAAGAACCACCTCGATCTTATTAGCAACATTTGCAGCCGTCTGAAAGGAAATCTCAACCCCAGTCTCCTTGGCCATCTGAAGCCTGATAGGTGAGTGAGTCCATCACTAAACCTCCTCACCCTCTTTCTCTCAGTAGGAAGTAAAAGTAGAACGTGACGGGCTAGATCCACAAAAGGGGTCTCGTATCGAGTAAGAATCATACTTCCCTACTAGAGACGCTCCAACTTCCTATGGTAATCCTTTCTCAATGTGATAGGGAGGAACTTCTCTAGAAATAGCTGTGAGAACTGATCCCAAGTAAGTGTAGGCGACCCAGCTGGTCTAGTCGACATATAATCTCTCCACCACCTCTTAGCGGAACTCGTCATCTGAAATATAGCAAAATCGACACCATTGGTCTCAACTATACCCATGTTTCGCAGCACCTCATGGCAACAGTCAAGATAATCATGTGGGTTCTCAAAAGATGCACCACTGAAGAGAACTGGAAAGAGTTTAGTAAACTTGTCCAATCTCACTAACGCCTCATAAGATATGGTGGGTCCATAATCCGCCTATGCCACAACAACCGGCTGAGCTACCCCGGCTGGCGGGGCTACTGGAGCCTGATACTGGGGAGCCATTTTCTCGAGAGTGTGAGTAGCGAAAGTTTGTGCTCCTCCTCCAGCCCGAGAGATGGCTGGTGCCACTGGGAAGGCCCACCAAATGGACTAGAGCATCATGAAGCACTAGAGTGGCTATGAACCCCTCCGAGACCTGAGCTGATCCAACAGATACAGTCTGAGCTGGAACCTCCTCATCAAAATCTACCTGAGGCTCCACTATTGGCGCTGCTGCTTGAGCTCTAGGCTGAGTTATGCCTCTTCCTCGGCCTCTAGCGCAACTTCGGCCTCGACCTCTGCCCCTAGTAGGAGCTGCTACTAGGGGCTCCAACTGTTGTCCAGCTGAAGATGCAGTACGTGTTCTCGCCATCTGCTAGAGGACAAGAATAGAAGAGTTCAATCAGAAATGATAGAATAAAATTGCACCACAGAGAAGAATATAAGTGAAATTGTTCCTAAACTCCATAGCCTCTAGAAGATAAGTACAGACGTCTCCATATTGATCCTCCAGACTCTATACGCCAGCTCGTGACTCGTGAGACCGAGGCAACCTAGTGCTCTGATACCAACTTGTCACGATCCCGAATGGTGGGAATTCAATGTCGTGACATATGCGGGTATAACAAAAATAAATCTACACAATTTCAATACCTCGTGTGTAATCCAATATATAGCTTTTTGATTTCTTTTTTATAGACGACTAGAATCCTAATCAAAGCGTAAATCATAAATCTATCTTTAAATATTACAAAATAATATTTAGTTTGTTATTTTCTTAAGCATGCAAATCAATTACCGACCCAATTTGTTTCAAATATTAATCTTTGCCTTCAATTTTGAACAATAAATATCCCGGCAAGCATAAAGGACTACAACTGTTTCAAGTACATATTTAACTGGGCTATTGCACACAACAAGACTTCTGTTAAAGCCAATCTTTGGTCAAAGCTGTCTCTGATTTTGTCAGCAATTTTAGGCTTAACTTCTATAATTTTATGCATTTCGGCAACAGTTAACATAACTAATAGTATTGATGAAAGGCATAATATTTCCAATACTATCCTTGGCAAGGATGCAAATTTTGAAATAGGGATATTGCATAAATCATATATGATGTTATGCACTTATGTAGATGTCTCACCCAATTGAGTATATAGTTATCAGCCATAATTATTGCAGTCTGTTCCATATAGGCATAAGAGGTTTTCCATACAATGTCACAAACAAGATGTAGAATCCAAACAATAGATTCTTATAGAGTAAAAGCTGAAGCTTAACGGTTGGACTTATCTCAAATTTGGTTATTGTGGAATGTTATTGCTTCTTTTATTTTGCTTATTGTTGCTTCTTGTAACAACTTTTCTAAAGAAATATTGGGCCTGGGATTTGCCCGCGCAACACCCCACTAAGAACTGATATGGACGAATAATGAGGTCTTCAAGTCGTTGTACCACTTTATACAACTTGAGAATTTTCCACCGCCTAAGTGGGTCCCAAAAGGGCAGCTTGCAGTCTCGAAAAAATGTGAATATCTCTCAATTTTAACATCACATTGATGAACTGTTTAATGAGTTAGAAACTAGGCTCATAGAACTTACATTTGGTGGGTGTATCACCCCATAAATATAAGTATATTGGGGGAAAAGCTCAGTGACATTAGACCCAAAATTTCAATAAAATTATGAATGTAACTTGCAATAACCCGACTTTTTTTTACAACCTGTTTGACATCAAAACTCAACATACAAATATTATATGATTCAAGTACATTAAAACACGACCTCCTTATAATTTTAAGCACACACAGTTTTACCCCAAAAGTACATGTTATAACATCTTTGATTCGTTTAGCCTCAAATACTCATGATACTTCCTTAATACTTGTTTTAACTCATCATTATCTTTGTAAAGACCCTTAAACTCTCAGGCTTATCTTGATTCACTTAGGATGCATTCTAACATAAACGCACAAGGTGTAACATCCTTCTCCTTATTTGTCCTCGAATGTTCACTCTTAGGGACTTGCATAGGCCCATATATCACATGTATAAGTTTGTATGTCATGTTAGGTCATCTTATGTCGAGTATTTCCTTTGTTTTATTTTGATTATCTCACGATGGAATTTTCGGATCATTAACCCATGATAGTATTATAAGAGAGAGATACATTATGTTGGTACTCAGTTGAGTTAGTCACGGGGTGGCCATCATCGCCCCTTGGGTTTGGGTCGGGACAAAAGTGGTAACAGAGTAATTCTGTCCAAGGGAATCTACAAGCCGTGTCTATTATATTCTTGTTTATGGGTATGTTTTGCACCACACTTATATGCAGGAGGCTACAATGCATTTAGGACTATCACTCTTTCTTCTTACTCTAGATCGTGTGGTAGATCTCATTTGTGAAAACTCAAACACCTAAATTCTATTTTATTCATAATACAATGATACGTACATCAAGAAAGGTAATTGGTAAGAGATTAAATATGGTTGTGGAAGAGTTGAGTTTGAGGAACTTTATTTTGCATCATGCTTATGATGAGTAAATGTGAGGTCTTCAGTTGATCATGTGTGTACTAACATGTGTAAGCTTCTTGACAAGGAATCTTAAGGCAAGAATATCCTTCCACCCATATGGTAAAAAGAAATAAGAGAATAAGAAGATACAAGTATCAACAAGTAAGAGAAGGAAGGTACGAAGGGTACGAGGTACCCAGTTATGAAGATTATCAATATTTACAATTCAGCCAGAGAAATATAAGTATTTTGAGTTACCTTCAATAGTAATAGAGGTATGTACAATTGGCCACACCCATCCCAGTTATGCCTTATGGGAGCTAACATATACAGTTTAAGATAAGGATGGAATATCAGGATCCAGCTGGGATTAGAGTAACCCAAAATAGTGGATGGATTGTTAGCGTTAGCTAACATTTCTGAAGGATATTGCAAACGTGATAATAGTTCTCCTTATGAGACACCCAGATGGTGCAATCTATAATAATACAAATAGATATGAATACTAGCACGTTCATAAAATTCAGAAGATATGCATTGGAATCCTAGAAGGGATAAATATTTACCTTAGTATGATTCCCGTCCCTAGCCAAGAGAGAATGTTAGGTGACCCAAAGAGCCAGTGGATGGAGCAAGGGGAGCTAAAAGCTAAAGAATGCATTGTTGAAGTTTTTAGAATAAAGTGGTACATAGAAATATTAGTAGGAGAATAAAAAGAGAGTAAATGAAGCATTATGAGTAAGATGCGATAAATGAATGATAACAGTAAATTAAAATATGACAGGATGACAGATTTTATAGTCAAGTGAAAGAAAAGACAAGAGGGGACATGCCTTAAATCAATTAAAGAGTATAGCCATAAAGTCATATCCTCATTTTGTGAAATAAGTTGGTGACTCCAACGTGATTACCAGAAGGAGAAGTTAGACCGCGGAGTAATAGAAATCACTATGGGCTGGTGAACAAGATAAACGAAACATGATTTAGGGACTGAATGATTTGATAATAGTCGACAACATGAGAATTTCAAAGATCTCATTGGCGATAATAGAATGGACAACAGAAGAATAAGCTTTAAAGGTCATTCAAGAAGACGCTGCCCGAAAGTGAGGACCGTGAGCAGAGTTAAGCTTAAGGGACTAAGTGTGCCAGTTATGTTGATACCCAGTTTTGCCCTCATATTTTATCATATCTACTTTCAAAATATTATTTTGCATCATTACCTAATTTACAAGGGTCATATAATTATTTTTTATAATTTTCTATAATTTTTTAAAACTTTAAAATTGATTTTCTTGCATTTAAATTACTCAAATATTTATTAATTACTCCTTAAAATTATTTTGTGATGACGTAATCATCCAAATTTATTGATCACATCTACATGCATGCTTTATAATACTTTACTTCATTTTTTATAGTTACAGTTGCATTTTTACGTAGTTTTGCAATAATAGCCTACACTTTGCAATTAATTGCATTTTTTATACTTATCTAACTATTTTGTTAATTTATTTTTTCCTTTATTCCTTTACTTTTAAAATTGGCCCAAACCGGGCCATTTCTTCGTATCACATAGGCAGCAAACACCCCAGACCTTAGCCCAATCGCCAGCCCAAACCAAACAACCCCATTAACTTAATCCGGTCGCAACCCGCCTTATAATCCGCCCCTGTTTCCCTTTAATCATGGCCATTGATCTTAGATGATCAACGGCCCACAATAGCCCTTCCCCTTTCCTTATATCTCCCAACCCAAACCCTAGAGACATTTCCCACACCCAACCACCTTTGCATTCTCACATCTCTCCACTCTCACACTAAACCCTAGTCGACCATGGAGGTCGTTCTTATTCTTCTTTATACGCTTCATTACTATTGCACTTATTGCAAGCTCGATTCTCATAAATTTGGCTTTGATTATATGATTTTGGGCGCGATTGTTGTTCTATACACTGGACAAGAGAATAATCTCTCTTGTATGTAGTATATCTCCGTTGATTCCGTCGTGATTGGGGCTTGTGAACGATTCACCCTGAGTTCGATTCCAACTAGGGTTTGGATTCTGATTCTTCTTTTATTGGTTCTATCATTGATTGCATGTGATATTTTCTTTCCTTATTTTTTGCTTAATTGACTGTCTTCTATGTTTGTTCGTTCAACTTCTACCATTATATAAACCACTTCCCGTTTCCCGTTTCCCTTTCCAAGGCTCAAGGATTATTGTTGAATCACTGAAAATACTCTCTCTAAATTATTCTATTACTCTATACTTGAGACCTTAGCCAGCTGAAAGCCAAGGCCATTAGAATTCGATTTTGTTCTTTTCTCAGTACGAGCACTGCCCGGGGTTCACTTGAAACCCTTGGGAACTCTGACGCACTGGGATTTTGGGATTCTACTACTCTTTGCTACTGATAATTGAGTTATTGCTGGAAATTTCTCTTCTAATTTGCTTGTTCATTAATTTGTAACGGGTAAGTACCTTTTATTCTTGCAATTTCATTCTCTTTTGCTTATGTTTATGCTCTTTATATCAATGTTACTTAAGCTTTGGTAAACCAATATGCTACTACGTTGTCTCTGTTTGTGGTCCTCCTTACTTTGAAGTTATCTTATAGCCCTGTGCTTCGTAGCATCAGAACCTACCTAAAACTCTAAGCTTTGATGTATGCTCATGACATCTGACTGTCTTAAGCCTGCTTAGCCTAGTGTGTTTGTATATGTCTGAATGCTTATATCTGCTTCTTCTCGTGAGTTCATCTCTCTGCTTGTTTCAAATTCTTGTGATAGATAATTTGTGCCTAGAATTTGTTCTAATGTATTACTTCCCGTTGAATCGTTCATGTACAACTTGTTAACTTTCTTATGGCTAATCCATGCTCATATAATTTCTAAATGCCAGTATTTCCACAACTTATAAACAAGCATGACATGTTTTCTTGCTATTTGTAAACTCTAATGTGTGCTCTTTTGACTTGTTCAATTATGTGTTCTTCAAATATGGCTTAGGAATTCAATATATAGCCTCTTCTTCTATATGTGGTTAACTGGTATAAGTCTTGATACCTTCCTATCATGTTAGAGTTGACATATTTCACCTACTAGGAGTTTTGGAATATTTCTGAACTTTTGTGTTATGACCGATGCTCAACATGTTAAGTTTTCCATGCTCATGTAAGTGATTGCTTGTCAACCATTGTAGACTATGCCCACTAGCCTATTTGTTATGTTGTTTTTTATCATACCTTCACTGGGCTCTCATTTTACAACTTCCATTTGAAGATTGCTATTTCACTTGTTCATGTCTTTGATTCTACTAGACCTTCATGTTAAAACTCTTATGCCTAATGTCCTTTAGGCTAATTTTGGATCATGCTTTACTTTGAAACTTTATTTAGAGTGGTTTGCTTGCTTATTATGTTCAATCCTGTCATTTTGAACTTGTTTTTAGAAATACAGTATGAGCCTACCTTATTTCGTGTAATCATGTCTTTGTCACTTAATATATAGTTATCACTTGTATGGTTAGTGTGGCATCCAGTTGGGTAAGTAAGGCATTCATTTGGGCCTGGTTTTGTTGGGCCATATATGTTGTTGGACCTGAATATTGGATTGAGGCTTATTCTAATTGACCTTGTAAGAATGGGATTTGGGCCTGCTGGTTGTGCGAAGAGTAAGACTGTTGGACACCCAGAAATATCACTAGTTATTCTGTGTTGGGCCTGTGTTTGTTCTATTGGGCTTGTAGTTGTTTCATTCTATAACTAGTCATATATGGGTTTGTGCTATTTCATTTGGGCCTGTGATAAATTGTAATAACGAATAATGGGGAATTAATGAAAAGGGGGATGGGGTATTTTAATGCTTGCATAAAAGGTTAAAAAACATGCCTATAGGGTCTAAGTGTTATTTTTGCTACTTCATTCAGCATGCCTTATTTGTTATTTCATTTAGTGTGTTGTACACTAATAGAAATCATGCCTATATGAATCATGCACACCTTACTTGTACACTTTTCAAGCACTTTAGTCCAAGTATTTTCCATATTCGTTTCTATGTTGCTATTGTGCGTTTAGATAGCATGCCTATAAGATGTAATAACATATGCTTTGTTAATCTAGATACCATGCATGTATGACCCCAACTAATCAATTGGTCAATCGCTTCTACTGTTTTTAGTTTACTGCCCATCTAGATATCATGACTATAGGATTTTACTCAACTAATCAATTACTTTGTTCATCGCATTGCCGTACTTAGGCAACATGCCTATATGGATAAAGTATACATAATCAATTTTAGTTGTTAACTACTAAAAATCCTGCATATAAGACATTTTCACCTGCCTAAGAAACATGTCTATATCATCATCACTGGTAATTCAGAGTTCTTGGAATGTTTCACTGCCTCATTGCGAAAATAATTTAGAGATCATGCCAATAGGATCTGCAATGCTTTTATCTGCCTATGTGTTAGTCTAAAGCTGCAGTAATGCTTGTGCAATACTAGAGATTAGAATCACATAGAAACAATGCCTACAGGACTTAACGACCCTAATACGTCTTAATTCTGAAACTGTCTACTGCATAACCTGAAATCTGTTTGCGTGCCTTTGTTGCTATGTGTGGAGGATAACATGAGTCGTTCATTGTTATTATGTGCAGTTCTATTTGCTCTGAATGTGCGATTAGTTTTACCATTTAGAGAAACCTAAGTAAAGTTTAGAACCACCTAAATAGTAGGTCCAAACCCTCCTAGACCATAGGCTTGGGACGGATAGCGCACGTATAGGATGCGACCTAGAATTGAATTAGAGCGCCTTTAAATAACAACTTTAACATAGTAATCGAGTAGCAGGAGATGATAGTATGTGCCCCATGAATAATATGAGCAACCCCTTTAGGCTAAAAAGCTTGGTACCCCCCTTCCTTTTATAAGCTTGTTGTTCACACTTAGTCATAGACCAATGCAGTTGTACTCCTTGTAATCTTTATGACTTGTACCGATTATTCATATAGTATAATTCTTTTGTTATTTTTCCTTACAGCGGTTTATGTTATAATAGAACTTTCATTTCCATGTCTTTCATCAATTATATGATCACCTAGCTTAATTATATAATCCACATAGCGAACTTTGGTTAGGACCCACCATTATGGACCTCGAAGAGTGCCTAACACCTTCTCTTCGAGGTAATTTGAGCACTTACCCGATCTTTGGTGACATGGACTAGTTCTAACAGAGTTACTTGCAAATAGGTGCCCTAACGCCTCTTACAAATCATTAGGTGGGGACTCTTCTCTTTTAACACCCGTCTAAAAGAGTTGTCACGCGTCAAAACCCACTTTCGAGAGAAAAAAGGGTGCGACAACATGGCGACTCTTCTAGGGAAACCTAGGCTCTTACCCTAACGAAGTTGACTTATGTGGATTATTTTCCTTATTTTTCTATATTTGTCTATGTTGCTATGACATGCACATCCCTTCCCTTACTTCCCTTTATTTGTGTAAATTATTATGACATGAATATCTCCTCCCTGCTTCCCTTTATTACTATGACATGTATAACCTCTCTTCGTTTCGTTCATCTTGTCTAAGGCTGCTATATCATGATTCTCTCGTCCCTATTACCTACTTGCTTCATTTCATTCTCGCATGTTTTCATGAGTTAAACTGGCTTCTCTTTTTTGTCTTTCTTTTCTTTTCTCTTTTGTTCCTACTCCTATTCATCTTTATCATATTATTTACTATTTTTATGCACTTTTATCATGCAAATACTTGGCAATGTGTTACTCTTTTGGCATAAAGCATGCTCCACATCATACTCCACTCGTGCCTATTATCAACATAGCGGCACTTCATGAGTGTATGCACTTTCCTAAAATCATCCAGTTAAAATGGAAAGGCTTATTTGCAGTAAACTAGTCGATCAGCGGTGCAGTCGATGGTCCCATGCCTTTCCCTGTTTAGTTGTCCACTTGAGAGTACCAGTCTAGACCTTTCTAGAAACCACACTCCGATTTGAAATATACATGAATCATGCTAAACCTAGTACGGATTGAGGCGTCGCTGATGTAAAAACCCGCTTAGACAAACCTTGTCCAAAGTATGATGGGATTTCCATAATCCCTAAAGGACACCGTCATATTATGTGCATTACATTGAGAAAACGTGCCAACATATTGACCATTATTGCGTAAGTAGTCGAATCTAGAGGGGAAAGGCTAATATTTGTTTGTTTGAAAAAAATAAAGCACGAAATCCCCAGGTTTGGTATGGTCCAAAATATCCCGCCTATGCTAATTGACTGGTGGAAAGACCTTTCACATGTGATAGAAATCATGTGAGGAGAGTACTTGGTTACCTGCCATCTTTGCTGAACATTCAACCAAATAGGGAACTGATTGAGGCCGCTACCATGTTCTGGGATGAGAAGAGAGGCATTTTGTGATTTGGCAATATAGAAATGACTCCCCTTCTAGAAGAAATAGGGGGTTTCGCTAAGTTACCATAGGATAGTCCAGGACTACTGGTGCAACAAAATCGCACTCCGCGCGGTTTTCTTAAAATGTTGGGTTTTAAGAATAATGATGAATTTCTTTGTCTGAAGAAATCATATATCCCTTTTGAGTTTCTCTATGAGCGTTATAGGGCGTAGCAAATCATATCGCCTTCATCATGATGAGCTAGCCATTACCTCTTTGGGATGGGTGCACCGCCGGGTTTATGTTTTCATTGTTTGCTTCTTGGGATTGTTGATCTTTCCGATGCAAGGGGGAAGGATTCATACTCGCTTAGCCATGATCGCCAGGACCTTAATGGATGGCATCAAAGGACAGACGTATACTATCGTCCCAAGGATTTTAGCTGAGATGTACCATGCTCTAGATCGGTGCAAGCATGGGTTCAGACACTTTGAGGGTTGCAATATATTGCTACAAGTTTTGCTGATGGAACACTTTCACAGGGGGTGAATATCACCAAGAGCTTCTGCGAAAGCCACTGAATGACTACATAGCCAATCATCAGTCAAAGAAAATGACATTCATTCCAGACATGTTTGCAAAGCCTGGAAATGTTGTAGGTTGGGTGTGTTTCTTCAGTAATCTGACATATAAGCAAGTACATTGGATGTTTGAATGGTTTCCTAGTAGTGAGTTCATCATCAGATCAAACGGAACTACTCACTTTGTACTGATCGGGCTGCGAGGCATCTACCCTTACGCTCCTATAAAGGTAATGAAGCAAGTGGAAGAAAACAAATCATACCTCGGGTTTCCAACATGGTTCAGTATAAGGCAAATATCAAAGGAGATGTCATCCCATTCAAGATCTAAGTGCAACACATGTGGAATCAAAATATCATCGTGGAAGGAGAAACTATTGAGCCAGTCAGGTATCACACCGGTCATATGCACTACTATCTATCATGTCTGGAAGATGACATAGCTGGGGATGTTAAACCAGGAGTCAAACTGAAGGATAGAATCATAGATGAGGTGGCTGAGGCACAGATGATATACAAGAGGCTACGCATAATGGTGTTCGAGTCCGAAGCTAAGCATCTAGAACAACATATACTGAACAATGGAGACGATAAGGGAACGGAAAGGTATTGCCACTAAGTCAACCAAAAGGTTAGAATATCTAGACCAAGGAATGATGGAGCTAGAAGGGAAGATAAGAAAGAGGCTTTGGGACTATCAATGCATGGACAACAATGAAGGAGGGAAGGTGGAAAAGGCTTATTTACTACTACACATGCGCGATCTGGGAAACATGATTGATGGGTTCAAGAGAGCTAAGCATGGAGAAGGTCCTTCAGGGACCAAGTAGATTAGGAGATGATATTCTTTACTGCTTTCTATCTTAGATTAGATTTCGAAGTAATAAGGCTTAAAGTCATTAGTGACTTTATTATTATAATTGTCGATTTAGTGGAAGATTGTTTTGGCTTATTTTTGCACTAATGAAACGAAGCAAACATTGGCATAAATTTTCCCTAAATCTATGTGTCACTTAGGCCTATCTCTGGCACAATGAGCTCCCCAAAATTAGGACGCGAACTACTACATGACTTTATGTGATATGTGCCTAAATATTGCAAACACTCTTTTACTTTGTCTTACTGACTTGGTTACCTTTTGTTCTTATTTCTTTTATTTATTCCCATTCCTAAAGTTTGGTTCGGGCATATTGGCATAATCAGCATACCACATAGATCCAGGACCTCCACCTAGCGACCTGAAAATAAAAGGCAAAGGCAAAGGCAAAGGGAAGATGGATGATTTAAGTGGTATCCAGAAAGATAATGGTACTGTGGTAGAGAATGTTGAAACCTAAGATGGTAGAAGTACTCCGGGAAAGAATGAGTTGGTCTTACGTTTGGAGTAGAAAATCCTAGAGCTACAAGCTGAGCTCTAGCAGGTCCAAAACTGACAAACCTTTCGCTTACTCTAAATGTTCCCGACATCAAGCAACAAAACCCAACCACTCAAACCTAAACACCACCCTAAAACACAAAAAACTAGAATCTACCACCAGCTCCCAATCCTCCCCCACCGCACCAGTATCACGATCTTGCACCTCCCCAAAACCTTAACCCACCACCAGTGCAAACTCACCAACAACAACACCACCACCCGACTCAATATCCACAAACCACCACTTATCACACTCCCCAAAACAAACCATAACCTACTCCTGATCCCCAAACCTCAATCAATAAGAACCCATATACCTAAGTTCTAGGAACTCATTAAAGCAACCTGATATACATAGAAACCTTACCCCATACCCCGCAACAAACCTTATACATACCTAAGCCGACTGAGAAGGAACTGCTCATTCGAAACATGGTAGAGGAACTCAAGAAAATGATAGGAAGAGTCCAGAGTGTTGAAGGTGGGAAAGGCATTGATGGTTTAAACTATGAGGATTTTTATATGCAGCCAGATGTAGAACTGCCAGAGGGTTAAAAACCTCCCAAGTTTGAAAATTTCGATTGCACTGGTGATCCGAAGGTGCATCTGAGAACCTACTATGACAAGCTTGTAGGAGTGAGAAAGAATGAACAAATCCGCATGAAACTGTTCATGCGAAGTGTTATAGGAGACACCTTGTCTTGGTATTGGTCATGGTACTAGGAAATGGAATCCTAAAATGGCGCTTCATCTCTACAAAGCGTAAAGGTATTCATATTATAAATCTTACTATAACTGCTCGTTTATTATCAGAAGCTTGTGATTTAGTCAGTCAAAACCCGAAGAAGTGGGCAAATAAGGTATGTATGGCATCAGATTTCATGGACAGATCCAGGTTCAATACAGAGAACACGCCAGACATTTTGTAAGTTCAAAACCACAAGAAGAGGCTGACAGAAACCTTTCTCGAGTATGCTACTCGTTGGAGATCAGAGGCCGCAAAGGTAAGGCCAACACTTGAAGAAGTACAAATGAACAAATTCTTTGTTAGAGCTTAAGATTCGCAGTATTATGAAAATTTGATGGTCATCGAGAATCACAAGTTCTCAGATATCATCAAGTTAGGAGAAGGAATAGAAGATAGAATCAAAAGTGGGATGGTGACAAATATTGAGGCACTGCAAGCACCAAAAACTGCCTTGCAATCAGGAGGTATTTCAAAAAAGAAAGAAGTGGGTGTCGTGATGGTAGCGCAGGGCCCTAACTCTCCCCTTACATACCAAACACATCCACCCATATATCAACCCTCACCTCCGAAATACCAATACCCTACCACCACCTACCATACCTATAACACCTCCACCCACACACCAAACCTACGCCGAACCCATAGACAAACTGTACGAGAGATTGAAAGCTGCTAGTTACATCACCCCTATTCCTGCTGTTGCTGTCGGGAACCCTTCCCAGTAGATTAACCCCAACAAAACTTGTGCCTATCACTCAGGAATGAAGGGTAATACCATTGAGGAGTGTTGCATGTTAAAGGACAAGATTCAGACACTTATCAACACCAAAGTTATATAGGGAGAGGAAGCCACACAAAATGTCCGTAATAACCCTCTCGCGAACCATAGGGTCGAGGGAGTGAATATGATACAAACTGACGAGGAATGGGATCAGGAAGGATCCATCGGACTTATTCAAGAGGGAGATACTTCTAAAACATCTCATGTTACCCTCACACCAATTGTGGTGCAAACCCAGGCACCATTTGAGGTCGAGGTAGCTACACATTTCACTATGATGGTAACTCCCACACCATCTTATAAGTCTGATGTCGTCCCATAGGATTATGTGGCGAAGGCAAGAAGAATGGAAAAATCCAAGATGGAAGAGATAGGTGTTGTGCAAGGTATGAGTAGAACTGGTAGATTGTACACACCTAAGAATCTGGGAAGAACGAGCAATGAAGCTGCATGTAAGCCGCCTATCATTTAGACAGGCATTAACAACCTTTTGGAGGAAAGTACAAGCAAGGAAATACTCTGCTGTTGATCACCTGAACAATACTCCCGCCCAGATATCTATTTTATCACTGTTGCAAAATTCAGATGCACATAATAATGCCTTGATGAAGTGTGAAGTGAAGCTTATGTACCTGCCGACATCACTAGTGGAGAGATGTCTAACATGGTCGGACAGGTACTGGAGAGTCAAAAAATTAGTTTCCACGAGAACAAGTTACCACCAAAAAGGTTGAGTCACAACAAAGCGTTGCATATCACCATGCAATTGAGGATAAGTTCATTGCTAGGGTCTTGATAGATGGAGGTTCAATCCTGAGCATATGCCCACTGACCACTTTGAAAAGATTAGGTAAAGGCCTGCATGAGATACAGATGGGAAGCATGAATGTAAAACAATTCGATGGATCTCAGAGACCCACTATCGGAGAAATCAACCTTGATCTACAGATAGGTCCGACTTGGTTTCATGTTGAATTCCAAGTGCTAGATATATCTGCTACTTACAACCTGTTGTTGGGACGACCACAGATACATGCATCTGGGGAAATAGCTTCTACTCTACACCAGGTTGTAATGTTCGAGCGGAATCATTTGAAAAGACTATTCATGGAGATGGAAGTAACCCTATCTACACCAACCATACCATTCCAGTCATCGAAAACAGGAGGAAATTTGGCAGAGAAACATATCACAGCATTGAGCGGGTGAACGCAATTGAAAAGGATCGATGGTGGAGCAATAAGATAGAAAGCATATTGTTGTGGAAGGGATATGAACCAGTCAAGGGTCTTGGTCGAAAGCTTCAAGGGATCACATAACCCATACGACCACAGTATCATGGCACAACCTTTGGGCTCGGGTATGAATACACCATGCAGGAACATCAAGATTAAATACCACTATGGCGCGCCAATTACTATCCGTTAGAACAACCCATACCACATTTGCACCAGACATTCCGTTAGACTGACATGATATGGGAATCCGAGGAAGATGAGATTTTGGCCGGTTTAAGGAAGCTGTTTCTGGATGAGGAAGAATGGACTGTAGTTCAATTGTGGAGAAGGAGGAAGAGAAGGAAGACTTTACTATTTAGACAGTGGGAGAAGGAGTTGTTCTCAAGAACTGGACCGTTGCACCATCCCGGGCTCGCCGAGTACCTGGGTAACTTGGGAAAATTAGTATGACTTATTTTTGAATTGCTTTGGAGCATTTAAGATATTTTTAATATTTTGTTTTGAAATAACTACTCGAGCCATCGTGTCGTACTTGTTGACAATTTTAAGCTTTGTTAATGCATTATTTCTTTTAGTATTTATTATTATCTTTCTACATTCTTTTAAGCATAATTATTACATATCCTGATGAACCTACGACTGTGACATGTAATGAGACAAGAAACATAAGGACAGTGATTCGGAAATCTGGAAGATGATATAATACGTGAGGAATTTGTCAAAGAAGTAAAGAATTTTGAGAACAAACCAAAGTCTAACTTGGAGGAAACTGAGGCAGTTAACTTGGGGGATTCTAAAACAATCAAAGAAACTCGCATAAGCGTTCATCTATCACTGTCAGAGAAGGAAGAATACATCAGGTTTCTAAAGGAATATAAGGATATTTTCGCGTGGTCCTACGACGACATGACTGGGTTAAGCACATCCATAGTAGCTCAAAAGCTACCTACTAATCCCATGTATCCGTCGGTAAAGTAGAAGCTCAGAAAGTTCAAGCAAGATATGACTCTGAAGATAAAGGAGGAGGTTACCAAGAAAATCAAAGCCAAGGTTTTTCAAGTAGTCGAATTCCTACCTGGTTAGCCAATATTGTGTTGGTTCCGAAGCAAAATGGGAAAGTCCAAGTATGTGTTGACTACCGAGATCTGAATAGAGCAAGTCCTAAGGTTGATTTCTAATTAGCCAACATACACATACTGATCAACAATTGCGCCAAGCATGAACTCCAATCCTTTGTGGATTGCTTCGCAAGACATTACCAGATTTGGATGGACGAAGAAGATGCCGAAAAGACAACCTTTATCACACCATGGGGGATATATTGTTACAAAATAATGTCATTGGTTTGAATAATGTTGGGGCCACCTACACGAGGGCCATGACGACTATCTTCCACGATATGATACACAAGGAAATAGAGGTATACATGGATGATGTTATCATAAAATCTAAAAGGAGTTCAGATCACATAGCATACATGAAGAAGTTTTTCGACCGACTTCGAAAACACAATTTGAAGTTAAACCCCACAAAATGTGCCTTTGAAGTCCCTACTGGGATGTTGTTGGGTTTCATCGTCAGCCACCGTGGTATTGAGCTAGGCCAATCGAAAATCAAACCTATTCAGGACATGCCACCACCAAAGAACAAGAAGGATGTGATGAGTTTTCTAGGACGCCTCAATTATAACAACTATCTTATAGCACAATTAATAGTGATATGTGAGCCAATCTTCAAGATGCTGAGGAAAGATGCTGCAACAAGCTGGACTGAAGAATGCCAGAAAGCCTTCGACCAATATGATGGAGCCTTTGGTCCCTCCATAATCAGGAAGACCTTTGCTACTCCATCTGTTTGTGTTGGATAGAGCCTTTAGTTGCGTTCCGAGGCAATATGATGAAACTGGGAGGAAAGAGCATGCGATAATTTTCTAAGCAAAAAGTTCACACCTTACGAGGCCCGGTACTCTCTGTTGGAATGTACTTGTTGTTGTTTGACTTGGATAGCCCAGAAGTTGAGACATTATTTCTGTGCCTACACTACATATCTCATATCAAGGGTGGATCAACTAGAATACATCTTTTAGAAACCTATGTCTACGGGTAAGTTAGGAAAGTGGCAAATATTGCTTAAGTGTGTTCGACATCATCTATGTGACTCAGAAGGCAGTCAAGGGGCAAGCATTGGCTGATCACTTTACCGAGAATCCAGTAGATGGAGAATACAACACATTGAAGACGTATTTTCCTGACGAGGAAGTGTTATTTGTAGGAGAAGATATTGCCGAAACATATGACGGTTGGAGAATGTTCTTCGACGAAGCAGCAAACTTCGAGGGAGTGGGCATCAGAGCTATTTTAGTATTAGAAACCCGTCAACATTATCTGGTATCCGCAAAACTCAGGTTCCCATACACCGACAATATGGCGGAATATGAGGCCTACATCTTGGGACTCAGGTTGCCATCAACATGAACGTTTACGAGTTGTTGTTAATCGAAGATTCTGGTCTGTTGGTACACTAGGTATTAGGAGAATGGGCGGCCAAGAACACTAAAATATTGCCATACTTGCATTGCGTACAAGAATTGATCTAGAGGTTCACCAAGATAGAATTCAAACATGTTCCAAGGATTCAGAATGAGTTCGCAGATGCATTAGCCACCTTTTCTTCCATGATACAACATCAAAAAAGAATCACCGATCCTATCCCAATAGGAATTCGTAAGCAGCCAGCTTATTGTGCTCATGTTGACGATGAGTTTGACGAAAATTCATGGTTCCACGATATCAAGGATTACATGGAAAAGAGAGAATACTATAGAATGCCACACACACTCAGAAGCGCACGTTTCGAGGATTAACCAACCATTTCTTTCAGAGTGGAGGAAATTGTGTATTGAAGGACTCCTGATTTAGGATTGTTCCGATGTGTCGATTCCAAGGAGGCATCTAGATTGCTTGAAGAAATACATGCCGAAACTTGCGGACCTCAAATGAACGATTTTGTTTTAGCCAAAAAGATATTAAGAGTAGGGTATTTCTGGATGACTATTGAGATAGACTGCATCAAATATGTCTAAAAGTGTCACCAATGCCAGATACATGCTGATATAATACGAGTGCCACCCAACAAACTCAATGCAATGAGTTCACCCTGTCCTTTCTCTTCTTGGGTCATGGATGTCATCGAACAAATTGAACCCGCTGCTTCAGACGAACACAAGTTCATTTTGGTGGCTATAGACTACTTCACAAAATGGGTTGAAGTCGCTTCCTATAAGGCTGTGACTAAGAAGGTCGTAGCAAATTTTGTCTAGGATAGCATTATTTGTCAATTTGGAGTACCTAAGTCAACCATTACTGATAATGCCACAAATCTCAATAGTCATCTGATGAAAGATATGTGTGAAACATTCAAGATCAAGCATCGAAAATATACAACATACAGGCCGCAGATGAATGGATCCGCAGAAGCCACTAATAAGAACATCAAGAAGATATTGAGAAAAATGGTGGACAACTACAAGCAATGGCACGAAAAGGTACCCTTTGCTTTGCTCGAGTACTGCACCACAGTCCATACTCAACTAGGGAAACTCCCTATCTACTGGTCTACGGTACCGAAGCAGTTATTCTAGCCAAAGTGGGGATTCCCTCCTTGAGAATCATACAATAACCCGAGATCAACGAGGAATGAATACAAAATCTGTATGAACAACTGGCTCTCATTGATGGTAAAAGAATGAACACGGTGTGTCATGGTCAACTCTACCATAATAGTTTGACAAGGGCTTTCAACAAAAATGTTAGATCAAGGCAATTAACACCGGGAAATTAGTGTTAAAATGGATCCACCCCCCCCCCCCC
>MCJB01043022.1:60796-122494 GCA_002018475.1 Nicotiana obtusifolia
CCCCCCCCCCCATCAAGATGAAGCAAAAGGGAAATTCTCACCCAACTGGTAAGGCCTTTACATACTTCACTAAGTACTCACAGGAGGAGCACTTATACTTGCAGATATGGATGGAGAGATATGGCCAAAACCGATCAACTCATACGCAGTCAAGAGATATTATGTTTAAGATTATGTTTGCACTTTCTACTTGATATAATCTGAACTACGCTTAACTTGATTCCCGTTTAAGAGGGTATACGTAGGCAGCCTTGTGTTACAAGCCATATTTGCATTCGTTAGATCACGCCATAAGTTAGTCGATGTAAATCCGCGAAGAGATTATCTTTGAGATGATCAGATGTTAATCCTGTTTGTCTTAAATGATACAAGGGTGTATAAAAGTGGTTAATAAGTATTAGAAGTTAAACGAATCAAGTTATTTGATATTCGAGTAAAACTAGAGGTGCTTAAGTTCTTAAGATGTCGTGTTTTAAGTTATTTGGATCATATAATATCCGTCTCATAACTCTTGAAGTCAAACGAGTTATGAATCAAAAGTCGACTAAAGTTGTCGCAACTTACGTTCATAATTTTACTTAAACTTTAGGTCAAATATTACTAAGATTTTATCCCAATTTACTTGGAACTAAAAGGTGATATACCCATTTGTCGATACAACATCGGAGTAGAGAGATATATGCATTTTTGAGAGACTGTGCAAGCAGCTCTCTATAGGGCCCACGTAGGTGGTTGGCATATATTGATATATATAAATCTCCTTAACCCCATTTTAACTCATTATGTTTAACTCTCTTCAGACCATAGACACCTAAAAACTTTCTTTCAAGGTTCTTTCATTATCCAAGACCCAAACAAACGGCAAACAACACAAATCAAGTGTCGGGAATCCCGTGGCGCTAGTAAGTTTCTTGTTCTTCTTGTTATTGCTGATTTTTGTATTGTTCCAGCTCGTGTGGGAGGTTGTTTTAAGTGGTTTTAAGTTCTGTAAAATATTCTCTAAAATTTTTAATATCAACCCTAGGTGATTTCATGTCTTCCAAAGTGATTCTAGTGCCGGAACACCCGAATTGTTGCTAGTTTCGCTTCCTTGTACTTGTGGCAGCATTGGAAGGATATTTCGTGATAAATTAAAGTCAAATTGGAGGTCTTGTATCTATGTAAAGGTAAATAATATCTTACTCTACATGTATTTAAGATTATTCAAGCTGCAGCTAATTCGTTAAAGTTACAACTTATGAGTCATCTATCGAAAGGCTTGTTAGTAATGTTACTGGTTGGTGGATTGTTTCGGGAGTCTTAATATGATTATTATTGATGTTGTGTGGGATGTTTGGTGATTTTTTTAACTTGTGAGAAGTCATACAAATAGGGGAGGTGTTGTCCGTTTCATCGTAAAATAGGTTGCAGTCGATATATAATAATTACGATGCTTAAAAGATAACGATAATGTCATTTCTCTTGTTGTAGACTAAGGAGTTGTGACATTTGCATAGCTTGAGGTAGTGCAGTATATAAATGGTATGTGAGACTATCCGTTTCCTTCTTTTTCACGACTCCGATTGTACATAATGTAATGAACGAGCTTCCAAAGATACTCCACTGTTAGAAGCTAGCAATACTTACATTGTTTCCCTTCTTATGGAACTATTGATGTTGATGTTACTTCTCTTATTCTTATGTTATCAATGTTGTTAACTTCCTGATTCTTATAAGATCCATGATGAATAGTTAGTCCTAATAAAGTGTACAAATGTTACCGACCTTACATCGCTTTGAAAGGTTTAGAATATGATTCCAATGAGTCCGGCATGTATTGTATATATATGTACCTATTTTACTCTACCAAGCCGTGCTATAGTCGGCCGGGTACGACACCTATTTGGCAACCACTGGTCAGTTGGGTTTTACCAATCTCCACGTGGCCGGGTATATAATGGTCGAGTGTATTTTTACTGAGCCTATTATGATCGGGTACGATATGATGATGATGATGTTCGTAGAGGTATACGTTTTTAAAAGTTCATGTATATATATGTATCGTGCATTTCGTGTCGGTAGCCCTCAGAGGTACTCAGATGTTACTGGTTATATATTCTCTATCCCTATTTACATTATTGTTTTTATTTATTCTTTCCTGCTTTACATACTCAGTACTTTATTTGTACTGGCATCCCATTTATTTGTGGACGATGCATGTGGAGCTGCAGGTCCTGATAGACAGGTAGACGCATCCCCCCCCCCAACCATAGCAGGCTGCCTAGTTCAGCGATTGTTGGCGAGATCCCTTCTCCTGACATGCGGTGGTCTTGGTATGCATTTTTGGTAGAGACATTATAGGTATGTCGGGGCCCTTTTCTGGCAATGATACAACACTTATACTCCTTTACAGGCTCATAGATAGTTGTCGACTCATGTATAGTTTGGATTGCCTTGTCAGCTGATTTTTGTTGTATAGTTTCTCATGATAGCTTGTCTACTTGTACCTTATATATAGCTTCATGACAGCCTTGTCGGCCTATGTTATGTATGTTCATGCCATTATCTGTCATTGTTGGTTGTTCATGATTCATCTCTACCATTTATGTTGATCTTGTCGGCCCTTATAGATAATAAGAAAGGTTAGATAAAATGCACGTCGGTTAAAATGTGCGTTGGTGCTCGGCAGGTATGATTAGTATACGTCATGGCCCTCCAGTTTGATCGTGAAAAACTTGGTATCAAAGCAAGGGGTTGTTTATGAGCCGTGTAGTAGATTCTTGATTATGGATGTGTAGAGCGCCACATTTATAATTAGGAGGCTACATGACACCGAGGGTTGTTACCTTCTTCCTGAATCTAGATTGTGCGTAGAGTTGAGTCGTAAGTGTTCATCTCTAATATTCACCTTGTTTTCTTTCAACGATGCCTTCGACTAGGAAGAAAGAGATTAGTAGATGACTTGATACAGCTGCAGAAGAGGGTACTAGTCAGGTGCCTCTAGCCAGAGCAGGCCGAAGTGAGGCTCAGAGTGAGATGTCGTCTCATACCTCATTTACTCTATCTCCTCCAGAGGATATTAGGAGGGACCCACCAGCTCCAGTCCCTCCGTCTGGAATTACATACCACAATATGCGCAGTGTGGTGAAGTTGTTGACTAGATTGGTGGCTGCTGAAGCTCAGAGGCAGAATACAAGTACTGCTGATAAATCGGTTAGTGTGAGAGTTGGTGATTTTATTAATCTTCACCCTCTAGTGTTTACCGGACCAGACCCCAAGGAGGACCCGTCGACTTTAATTGATCAGGTTCATCACACACTGCGGGTTAGGCACGCTAGTGATACTGAGGCAATAGAGTTGGCTTCTTATCGGTTACGGGATATAACAGTTTTCTGGTATGATAGTTGGGAGAGATCCAGGGGTCCAAACGCTCTTCCAGCTGTGTGGAAGGAATTTTCTGAGGCCTTTCTTCATCACTACTTGCCAGTTTAGATAGGACGAGCTAGAGCTGATAAGTTCTTGAACCTTCCATAAGGTAATATGAGTGTGCAAGAGTATAGTATTTAGTTTGATTCTTTAGCAAGGTATGCTCCCCATATGGTTGCCGAGATGAGCGATAGGGTGCACCTGTTCATGAATGGGTCGGGACCACATACGACAAATGAGTGCACAACAGCCTCCTTCGTGGAAGGCATGGATATTTCCCGTATTAAGGCTTATGCCAAGATATTAAAAGATTGTAAGCGCCAGAAAAAGGGCGGATAGGGAGCAGGATTGGGGCCAGCATAAGAGGACGAGATTCGTAGGGTATTATAGTGATTTTAGAGGTAGTATCAGAACCCAGTCTTTGTGGAGTTCGACGCCACCTGTTAGCTAGTGCTCCTCCAGAGTTTCAAGTCCTTGATATGATCAATTTACCTATTCTAGTACAGTTCAGAGCTCGCAGGCATCAGGCTCACAATATCATAGGGATACTAGTCAGACGAGACCCCCAACACCTCGTGTGATTAGTGCGGCAAGGCTCACTTTGGACTGTGCTATCGTGGTTCCAATGCGTGCTATTCTTGCAGACACCCTGGCCATATAATGCGGGATTGTCCTAATAGAGGAGGTGGTGGTATGGCTTAGCCAACTGGATTTGTGTCTGGTTCTTCCTCATCAGTTCGACCTCCAGTACGGGGTTTTCTCCAATCGACAGGTCGTGGTAGAGGTAGAGGTGCAGTGTCAAGTTCGAGCGGTACTCAAAATCAAACCTATGCTCTATTAGGTCGATAGGATCTCGAGTTATCTCCGAATTTTTTTACAATTATATTGTCTGTTATTTCTTATGATGTATATGCGCTGATTGATCTGGGATCTACAATATCATATGTTACACCCTTTGTGTCAAATAGGTTAGGCGTTAAACCTGAATTGATAAGTAAACCACTTGTGGTATCCACTCTAATTGGAGATTATGTGATTACTAGAAGGGTATATAGAGGTTGCACAGTGATGATTTTGTAGTCGTCAAACCTTGGCAAATTTATTTGAGTTAGAAATTGTTGATTTCGATGTGATAATGGGAATGGACTGGTTGGCCTCATTCTATTGCAAGCGTTGATTGTCATACGAAGATGGTTAAGTTTCAGTTTCTTAGTGAACTCGTCATTGAATGGAAGGGGAACATTGCTACACTGAAAGGTAGGTTTACTTATCTCAAAATGTTACATTTATCATCTCGTTGGCATTAGGGATGCGGAGGCAAAGCAGCCTACTCTATAATCAATCCCTATGGTCAATGAATTTCTAGATGTTTTCCCAGATGAACTCCCAGGCATTCCTCCTGAAGGGGAGATTGAGTTTAGCATTAATGTGCTGCCTGCACTCAACCGATCTCTATCCCTCCATACAGGATGGCCCCGACAGAGTTGTGAGAGTTGAAGGTGCAGTTGAAGGACTTGCTAGACAAGGGCTTCATTAGGCCTAGCACTTCACCTTGGAGTGCGCCAGTCTTGTTCGTGCGGAAAAAAGTCGGGTCTTTAAGGATGTGTATCGATTAACAACAGTTGAATAAGGTTACTATAAAGAACAAGTATCTACTTCCAAGGATTGACGGCCTGTTTGACAAACTCCAGGGTGCCATGTGTTTCTCCAAGATTTACTTATATTGAAGGTATCATTAGGTGAGGGTTAAGGAGAAGGATATTCTGAAGACGGCCTTCCAAACAAGTTGGGCACTTTGAGTTCTTGGTGATGTCGGTAGGGCTAACAAATGCCCCAGCATCTTTTATAGATCTCATGAATAGTGTATTCCAACCCAATATTGACGTGTTCGTGATCATATTCATTGATGACATTCTGGTGTATTCCCGTTCGAAGGCGGAACATGCGGGCCACTTGCGGATAGTATTACAGACCCTTCAAGACCGTAACTTATATCCTAAGCTCTTCAAATGTGAATTCTGGCTGAACTCAATAGCATTCCTTGGCCATATGATATCTGACGAGGGTATTAGTGTGGACAATCAGAAGACCGATGCAATAAAGAATTGGCCGAGACCTATAACATCGTCAGAAGTCTGCAGCTTCCTGGTGCCAGGATATTATAGGCTGTTTGTAGAAAGGTTTTCCTATATATCAGCACCATTAACTAAGTTAACACAGAAAGCTACCAAGTTCTAGTAGTTTGACATTTGTGAACGTATTTTTCAGGAGCTAAAGAATCGATTGACATCCGCGCCAGTGCTCACTCTCCTAGAAGGAATAGAAGGTTATGTGGTATATTTTGATGCCTCAGATATAGGTTTAGGGTGCGTATTGATGAAACGTGGGAAGGTGATTGCTTATGCATCGAGACAACTTAAGAAACCTGAAAGGATTTACCCGACTCATGATTTGGAATTGGCTCAAGTATAATATACTCTGAAGATATGGCGGCACTACTTATATGACATCCATGTTGATATCTACATAGATCACAAGAGTTTATTTCAAACAGAAGGAGTTGAATTTGAGGCAGCATAAATGGCTTGAATTACTGAAAGACTACGATGTCGAGATGTTGTACCATCCCGGTAAAGCCAATGTTGTGGCAAATGATCTCAATCGTAAGTCAATAAGAAACTTAGTACACATTGAGGCAAGTAGACAGGGATTGACTAAAGAGCTTCATCAGATGGCCAATATGAGAATCCGATTGCTACACTCTAATGACGGAGGTGTTACTGTACAGGATACAACCGAATCAACTTTGGTAGCCGAGGTAAAAGCATGGCAATATGAAGATCCTACCTTAGTACGATTAAGAGAGGGCATTCAGCAGTGAAAGTATGCAGCTTTCAAGATCGGAGAAGATGGGGCATTGAGGTCCTAGGATCAATTATGTGTGCCTAATGTGGCAGGGTAGCAAGAGAAGATTATGATTGAGATTCATCAATCCCGATATTCCATCCATCCTGGCTCGATAAAGATGCATCATGATGTTATGGAGCAGTATTGGTGGGATAGCATGAAGAAGTCTATTGCAGGACTTGTAGCCTAGTCTCCTAATCAACAAGTAAATATTGAGCATCAGAAACCCGGTGGATTGATTCTGAATATAGAGATTCTGACCTGGAAATGGGAGGTGATCAATATGGGCTTCACTATTAGATTACTCGCTCTTATCATAAGTTTGACTCCATTTGGGTGATAGTTGATCGACTTACAAAATCTTCCCATTTTCTGCTAGTTAAAACAACTTACACAACTAAACATTATGCGAAGTTATATATCAAGGAGATTGTTAGGCTTCATGGTGTGCAGGTATCTATTATATCAGATCGAGGAGCTCAATTTACGACTAGCTTTTGGACATCTTTTCAGAAGGGTTTAGGCACACAAATGAAGGGTTTAGTCACACAAGTACATAGACAGGCTTAATGTATCATTCAAACACATTGAAGATATGCTACGATCATGTGCTCTATATTTCAAGGGGAATTAGGTTGACAATCTGCCACTCTTAGAATTTGCCTACAATAATAGCTATTATTCCAGTATTAAAATGGCCTCGCACGAGGAACTGTACGGGAGGAGATGTAGATCACTAGTTGGATGGTTCGGAGTCAGTGAAACATAATTATATGGGCCATATTTGATTCACCAAGCCATTGATAAGGTGAAAGTGATACAATAGCGACTGAGGACGGCACAAAGCAGGCAAAAGTCTTATTCTAATATCCGACGTCGTGATCTGGAGTTTTAGGGTGGTGATTGAATTTTTTTTGAGGGTCTCACCGATGAAAGGTGTTATGCGTTTTGGGAAGAAAGGTAAGATGAGTCTGCGGTATATCGGGCCGTACAAAATTCTTTGACGAATTGGACAGGTTGCTTACGAGTTAGAATTGCCATCCGAATTTGAATTTTTCTACCCGGTATTCAATGTATCTATGTTGAAGAAATGTATTGGAGACCTTTCTTGGGTCGTCCCTATCAAAGTTGTACAAGTTACGGAGGATCTGTCATATGAATAAGTGCTAGTGGCTATATTAGATCGACAAGGGAGCAAAGGATGTAGGAGTAGAAAGGACATGCGAAGCAGAAGAGGAGATGAAGTCTAAATACCCTTACCTATTCCAAATTGAAGATATCGAGGATGCCATAGGAATATCGGATGCAATGGAAGCTGAAACGACTCTATGAGGTAATCAATAGCTTGAGAATACTCTTCCTTAATACAAAATGGTGATATGCAAATAATGTACAGATACATAATGCTTTGTATGGCCTGACAGGTTTAACAGCTTGCAAGTTTGGCTAGTGTCCATTTTATAGTGGAAACTCGGTCAGAAATTTCCGTCGGAATCCATGATGAGTTAGACTCCCCATAAACCCTTACATTTGAGGAAGAATGTTCCTAAGAGGAGGAGGGTGTTACAACCCATATTTGCGTACATTAGATCACGCTGTAAGTTAGTTGCGTAAATCCAAGAAGAGATTATCTTTGTGATAATATGAAGCTAATCCTATTGGTCATAAATGATACAAGGGTGTATAAGAATGTTTGACAAGTTTTAGAAGTTAAACGAATCAAAGATGTTGTAACCCGTATTTTCGAGTAAAACAAGAGGTGCTTAATATTCTTAGGAGGTCGTGTTTTAACGTATTTGAATCATATAATATCTATATCGTAATTCTTGAAGTTAAACGAGTTATGAAACAAAAGTCGACAAAAGTTGTCGCAACTTACGTTCATAATTTTACTTAAACTTTAGGTCAAATGTTACTAAGCTTTTATCCCACTTTACTTTGAACTATGGGGTGATCTACCCATTAAATTGAATATCTATAAGTCTAGTTTCCAACGCATTAACCCGTTCATCGATATAACACCAGAGTAGATAGATATTCGCGTTTTCAAGAGACTGCACAAGCAATTCTATGGGGCCCACATAGGCGGTTGAGATATATATGAAATGCCTTAACCCTGTTTTAGCTCATTATCTCATCAGAACCTAGACACCAAATAATATCTTTCAAGGTTATTTCATTATACAATACACAAACAAAGGGCAAACATCGCAAATCAAGTGTCTAAAATCCCGTAGCGCTAGTAAGTTTCTTGTTCTTCTTGTTGCTGCTGATTTTTGTGTGGTTCCAGCTCATGTGAAAGTTTTTTTAATGTGGTTTAAGTTCTGAAAAATATTGTCTAAATTTTTTAATATCAACCCTAGTTGATTTCAAGTCTTCAAAAGTGATTCTAGTGCCGGAAAACTCGAATAGATTGCTAGTTTTGCTTCCTAGTTCTTGTGGCAGCATTTAAATGATATTTCGTGGTCAATTAAGGTCAAATTGGAGTTGTTCTATCTGGTTAAAGTTAAGGAACCTCTTACTCTACATGTATTTAAGATTACCCAAGTTGCAGCTAAGTCATTGAAGCTAGAACTTGTGAGTCATCTATCGAAAGGCTTGTTAGTAATGTTGTTTGTTGGTGGACTATTTTGGGAGGCTTAATATGGCTATTATTGATGTTGTTTCGGCTATTTGGTGATTTTTCAACTTGTGAGAAGTAATATAAATAGGTTTTGTTCTGTCCATTTCATCGTGAAATAGGTTGTGGTCGATATATAATAGTTATGACGCTTAAACAATAATGATAGTGTCATTTCTCTTGTTGTAGACTAAGGAGTCATGACAATCGCATAGCTTGAGATTGTGTAGTATATAAAAGGTATGTGAGGCTATCCCTTTCCTTCTTTTGCACGACTCTGAATTTACATAATGTAATAAACGAGCTTCCAAAGATACTCCACTGTTAGATGCTAGCAATACTTACAATGTTTCCCTTCTTATGGAACGACTGATGTTGATGTTACTTCTCATATTCTTATGTTACCAATGTTTTTGGTACTTCCTGATTCTTATAAGATTCATGATGAAGAGCTAGTCCTAATAACGTGTATGGAGGTTACCGACCTTACGTCCTGATAGACAGGTAGACGCAGCTCCCCTCTTCATAATAGGCTACCCAATTCAGCGGTTATTGGCGAGATCCCTTCTCCGGACTTGCCGTAGTCTTGGTATGCGTTTTTGTTATAGACATTATGGGTATGTCGGGGTCCTGTTATGGCAATGTTGCAGCACTTATGTTCTTTTAGAGGTTCATAGATAGGTGTCGACTCATGTATAGTTTGGATTGCCTTGTCGGCTGATTTTTATTGTATAGTCTCTCATGGCAGCTTGTCAGCCCGTACCTTATATATAGCTTCATGATAACCTTTTCGGCCAATGTTATGTATGTTCATGCCATATCTGTCATTGTTGGTTGTTCATGATTCATGTCTACCATTTATGTTGATCTTGTCAGCCCTTATAGATAATTAGAAAGGTTAAGATAAAATGCGCTTTGGTTAAAATGTACATTGGTGCTCGGCAGGTATGATCCGAGTGCTAGTCATGGCCCTCTAATTTAGGTCATGACAAACTTAATTTCAGAGCAAGTCTGCCCTAGTGGTTGTGTATGAGCCGTGTGTAGTAGAGTCTTGATTATGGATGTGTAGCGCGCCACATTTATAATCAGGAGGCTACATGATATCTAGGGTTGTTACCTTCTTACTGAATCTAGATCGTGCGTAAAGTTGAGTCGTATGTGTTCATCTCTAATATTCACCTTGTTTTCTTTCAATGATGCCTTCGACTGGGAAGAAAGCGATTAGTAGACGGCTTGATACAACTGCGGGAGAAGGTACCAACCAGGTGCCTCCAGCCAGAGCAGGCCAAAGTGAGGCACAGAGTGAGATGTCGTCTCATACCTCATCTACTCGATCTCCTCCAGATGATATTAGGAGGGGCCCCAGCACCTCCAGTCCCTCCCTCTGGAACTATAGACTCCGATATGCACAGTGCGGTGCAATTGTTGACTAGATTGGTAGCTGCTCAGGCTCAAAGGTAGAATACTAGTGTTGCTAATAAATCAGTTAGTGCAAGAGTTTGTGATTTTATTAATCTTGACCCTCAAGTGTTTAAGGATCAAACCCCAAGGAGGACCCGCAAACTTTTATTAATCAGGTTCATCGTACACTGCGGGATATGCACGCTAGTGATACTGAGGCAGTGGAGTTGGCTTCTTATCAGTTACGGGATTTAATGGTTTTTTGGTATGATAGTTGGGAGAGATCTAGGGATCGGAACGCTCCTCCAGCTGTGTGGAAGGAATTTTCTGAGGCCTTTATTCATCACTACTTGCCAGTTGAGATACGACGAACTAGAACTGATAAATTCTTGAATCTTCGACAAGGTAATATGAGTGTGCGAGAGAATAGTATGCAGTTTGATTCTTTAGCAAGGTATGCTCCCCATATGGTGGCCGAAATGAGCGATAGGGTGCACTTGTTCGTGAATGGGTCGAGACCACATCTGATAAATGAGTGCACGACAGCCTCCTTGGTAGAGGGCATGGATATTTCCCATATTCAGGTATTTTAGATGTTTGATAAAATACCTAAAAGACCTAAAATATGAGAACTCTTACTTATGCGGTTCAATTGAACTTTTGTAATGTTGATTGAAGTATTATGAGTAGTGGAACATAGTAGGGATCTAAAGGAAAGCTCGATAAGGTATGTTTGGCTAAACTCCTTCCATAGGATTGGATTCCATGATCTCCTCACACATTCTAAGCATGGTTTCAATCCATGTTTTAATTGTAATCACTATGTTCTCCTTCTAGAAGATATTCCAAATGTAGTTTAACTCTTACGCATTCATATGTTAAGTATTCCGGATGTTTTATGATAAGCCATGACAATTGAATAAAGTGAAAAGTATGAAATGATGAAATGTGGATAATTTGGCAAAAATGATAATTATGATGTATGCCCCATGGAACAATGAAAAGAAAAGGTTTAATGAAATGCTTCAAATGAAATGCTTTTGGAAGCATTGTCCTGTGAACGAGAAGGTGTAGTTATAAAGGCCTATACCTGAAGCTATACGTGTTGGTGTATGAATCTATTAGGACAAGTGCCTTTTGCACTTGATGAGATTATTCCCCAATAACAGGATAATGTATTTTATTGCTAACACAGACATGTCGATCTACACGGCGCTGTAGTGAGACGGCTTAGCTGATCGAGCCGAGGTCGGACGCCATGCCACACACATAGTGATTATATACTCCTATATCGGTAACTAATGATCTCCCAACTAAAGATGTTAATGTTGATTGAAGGTTTTGCTTATGTTACACTTTCTTCTTATGTTTTAACTTCTATTTTCAAATACTATTGGTTATATCACTACTTCCACGTTTTCTCTCCTTATGTTGACATTCCATTCCATGTGAGGGTACTTAGCTTTATATACTAGTATTATTTCATATGTACTGACATCCCTTTTTGCCAGGGATGTTGCATCTTTAGTTGATGCAGCGAGTGCCTCAGCAAGCAGCATTGATTCTTGATAGGAGTGTACCCTTCCTCTAGAAGATTTGGTGAGCCCTACTCTACATCGGGCCCCTTATGTTGTATTGGTCCTCGTACATTATTTTGAGGTATAGCTGGGGCCTTGTCACCGGCACTTCCATATATATTTTTCTCATGTTAGTTTTGAAGCTCCGTAGACACATTGTGGGTCATGCATGTACGGGGGAAACTATAAGTGTTGTTTGTCATTTAATTCCACTTAATAACCATGAAATTGTATCATTTGGTTTTATCTATAAATGAAACTCCTTAATGAATGAAAATTTGTATTGCACATTCCCTTCTCCTCGGTTGATTACAGTTTATTTCTTCATAAACAATTCATGAATAAGGGTAGGTCATAGACACCAAGAAGGCTTGCTTAAATTGATTACCTCGATTGAGATTCAGTTTCGCTCCCCTAGGTTGCACTGCAGCAAGCTTGGTATTAGAGCCTAAGGTTTTAAGTTCCTAGGATGTATTAGAGCCAAGTCCAGTAAATTCCTTGTTATCACTGTGAAGTCGACAACATCTATAATTAGGAGGCTACTTGGGTATTTAGGTGTAATGGCCCTACTAATTATTTTGAGATTTATTATTTTTTGGGGGGTTTTAGAGCTTGAGTATCTTCATATTATGCTTTATGACTTGTGTGTGTGGATGGTTTTGATGTTTTGGAGGTTTGGAGTTGATTTGGAAGAGTAATTTCTAATTTGGAAGCTTTAAGTTAGAAGAGTTAATCGAGGTTTGCCTTTGAGTAAATGACCTCGGAATGGTGATTTGATAATTTAAGTAGGTTTGTTTGGTTATTTTGTATGTAGGCGTATATTCGCATTTGAATTTGGATGTTTTTATAAGGTTTTGGCCCTATTTGTCGAAAGTTGGCACTTTGAAGGAGAGTTCACAAGTTTGACCGGAGTTGACTTTGATGGTATCGAGTTCGGATTGTTGTTCCGGAAGTTGGAATTGGTTAATTTTGTCATTTGGGACTAGTGTGAAAAGTTTACTTGCAAACCGAAGTGTCTAAGAGTTATTCGTATACTTGAGTTGCATACTTGTTAATTTTAAGAATTTGAGTTGACCACGGTTAAAAAGTGGACTTAATGAGCTTGGATTCATGATTTGAGAGTTCCAACAGGCATGTATGATGATTTTTGACTTGTCCGTTGGTTGGATTCCGGTGAGTTTAGGATAGGTTTGGTTTGTGTTGCGCTCGTATTTGATATTTTAATGTCTTTTCTTTAGCATAAATGGTATCATATAAAGCAAATGAGCTATAATTTCTGTTTTTATTGAACTATTAGATCTGTATCGTGATTACAAAACCATAGCAAGAAGAATCGTCGATTTCCGAGACCGTACAGAGAGTTATGTTTATTGTAGTATCAGAACTAATTGCTGGGGCTAGTGCACCGTAGGTGAGGAAACGGGTCCGCATTTGCAACCCCGCAGGTAGGAAAATTAGGCTCGCTTGGCCCGAAAAGTCACAGGTGTGAGTTAAGGGAGCCGCAGGGTGTGAAGTCCCTGGGTGGTTAAGAAACCGGACTTCGTTTCATTCTCCAAAAATGAATTTGTGGGAGTTCTAAAGCTCGCATTTGGGTGATTTTTGTGGCATTATTCTCATTTGACATGGGGGTCAGTATCTAACCTCAATGTTTGTACTTTAATGTGATTACAATCGTTAATTAGTTAATTAATTCATGTTTTGATTGGAGATATGGGGGGTTTATCCCTAGAACCCTGGTAGTGGAGGTTCCCGTTTTATGCGCGCCACGTTTTCGCAAGAAAGCGGGCTTTGACGTGTGAAAACTCTTTTAAGGAAGGTATTAAAAGAGAAGAGTCGCCACCTAACGATTTTTAAGGTGCGTTAGGGAACCTATTTGGAAATAACTTTATTTTAACTAGTCCGTGTCATCAGAGATCGGGTAAGGGCTTAAGTTACTTCGAAGAGAAGGTGTTACGCACTTTCGAGGTCCACAACTGTGAGTCCGGCCCAATTTTAAACTTTGGATTATTTTATTAGGCTAGATGATCAAATAAATAAAGGAAAGTATAGAAGCCGAAGAGTCTTATCATAACACATGAGAATTGGTACAGATCCTTAATGATTACAAGGATACAACTACATTGATCTATGTTGAATACCTAAGTATGAATAACAAGTATATAAAAAAAAGGGGGGGTCCTAAGTTTTTTAGCCTAAAGGATCACCCCGTGCAACATAAATAATACTTCGCAACTTCCATTAAGGTAAGGGTTGCTCATATTATTCAGCGGGCACAGGCTATTATCTCCTGCTACCCAATTACTATGTTGAAGTTATTACTTAAAGGTGCTCTAGTTCAGTTCTAAACCATATCCTATATGTGCACTACCGGTCCCATGCCTATGGTCCAAGAGGCTTTGGACCTACTATTTGGATAGTTCTAGACTTCTCCTAGGTTGGTCAAAATGATAAAACTAAGCCACATTCAAAACAGATAGGACTTCACATAAAGAAAATTAAAGGCCCAAGTTAGCCTCCACACATGAACAACAAATGCACGCATGCAGTTTAGGCAGTACATAGTTTCAGAGTCAGAGACGTAGAGTCCTATAGGTATGGTTTCTAGGTGGTTCTGAATTCCAGTATTTCACATGCCTCATTACTGTTCTAAATGGCTTAGGCAAGGAAGCTGCTTGCAGACTCAGGATTATTAGCATTCATTTTATAAATAGGCATCTTAGGCGGGTGACACTGTCCTACAAGCATGATTGCTATACGACTCTGATTTCAAATGTTGCACAGGAAGTGCTGCTGTTGTAAAAACCAATAGACATGATTTCTAAGTTGTTTGCACAATGAGCAGCAAAAGCTATTAGAAAACTCGTAATTACTAATGTTTAGCCGTATAGACATGCTTTCTAGGTGAATGAAAGTATTCTATAAGCAAAATTTCCTAGTAGTTGGTATTTGAACTCGTTATTTGAACTCGTTGTTATCATAATTGTCCTATAGGCATGCTATCTTGGTGGCAGTATAATAGAACAGTAGAAACAGCCAATTAATTAATTAGTTAAGACCCTATAGTCATGGTATCTAGATGAGCATTAAAAAAGGTATGTACTACTACAACCCTATAGGTATGCCATCAAATAATCATACAGAAGTAGACATGAGAGCAAGTAAAATGTTTAGTCAAACATTCATTCTTTGAATAATGTCAGGCATTAGGCAAGTTGAGTGCAGTGTGTGATTTTCAATAGACATGATTTCTACTAGAGTGTAGATGTAGAGCAAGTTAAACAAGATAGCAAATAAAGCAAGTAGCCCCTATAGGCATGTTCTCTACCCTTTATGCAAGAATAAAACACACTCATTCCCCAATTATACTAACGCCTCAATTATTCGTTATTACAAATTACATGACCAAAATGGAATAATACAAACTCAAAGATGACAAAAATACCCACTGAAACAAGTACATGCTCCCATCAAACAGTACATACCAGCTATCAAATAACCAAGCGAATTTCTGGGCCTTCAGCAACCTCACCAACCAACTGACCCAAATATCAGGCTTACAGGGATAGTAGAATCTTCTTGAATCCAATGCCCAAGTCCAACAACACATATAGCCCAACACCAGGCCCAACGAATAACTTACTTAGCCAAATGGATACCCAAACTTAACCATATAGGGGACAAACCACTCATGGAATTAATTAATAACTTTTTGCACTTAACTCCTAAAGCTGTAACTAACAACAGTTCTAGCCAAAGTACATAGGCAAGATCACAAGAAATACTGACAAGTTCACAAGGCAGATTCATGCTTGTTTTCTCAGAAACAAAGCTAAAGTAATAGGATTGACGATCATAGGATAGTGGACTATTCCAAAAAGAGTTTCAAAAGTAACCTGATTCAGAATTAGCCTAAAAGAACTTTAGACATAAGATTTAAACCAAAAAATCTAATAGATTCATAGACAAGAACAAGTAGAGCATAGCCTTTACAAGAAAGTTTTAACATGATGCCTAGTGAAAAAAACATAACATAACAGGTTCATGATCGAGCAGTCACTTGGTTGAGAATGAGAAAACTTTAACATGTTGAGTATCAGTTACAATACCAACAAAACTTATAGTAAACAAAACTTGTCAATTTTCAACTCAATAGGACAGACAAGCATCAAACTCTGTACAAGATGGCCACATATAGGCGAAAATACTGGTTATGAGATTTACTCTAAAGGTCTACACTAATATTGAAGAACACAGGATTGAGCAAGACAAAAAAATAGAGTTATAAATAGCATGGGAACAAGATCATAGCTAACAATAGAACTCTAGAAAGATAAAAGTTGGGCATGAATGTCTCAACAAGAATAAAAACATATTCCGGGCATGAGTTGGTTATCATAATAGTAAAGAACAAGGCAAGAAACAAAACTCAGAATAAGCAACAGTTACAAGTAACCAACATAAACATAATGATTAGAAATCATTCGTGTTAAACACACATAATGGGCATGCATTAAGGCTAGCATATTAGGCTAAGTATTTAGATAGTATTGTAATATGACTTGCAGAAAAATAGTACATTATGCATAAAGGATTCAACATGAAGAGAGCAATTTTGAGAAATAATATTATTTCCTAAGGGATTTTAGTACAAGAAATCAAAACAAGGTTCAACAACCATCAATTAAGTTTCAATTACGAATCAGGGAGGCATCATGAATCAACTTAGCTATTCACATGTGGGTTAAAATTTGAACTTGCATAGAATTGAAACTGGTGGAACTACAGAGTAGTACTAGAACAAGCAATATTTGTATACGAATTGGCGTAATATCGAAATCAACTTAGGGAAATCCAAATAGCACTAATGCACATAACATAAACACAAACAGAAAGAAATGGAAGTGCAAGAGAATAGGGCGCTAACAAGTTGTAGACAAACTAAATAAAGGATAAAGAACTCAAAAATCTCACGAATAGCTGTGATTATTGAAGAGCAGTAAAACCTCAACTCCCCAGTACTTTAGAGTTCACAGGAGCCTCGAAATGGACCCCGAGCAATGCTTGCACAGGAGGAAGGTAAACAAAATCTGGTGGCCTTGGCTTGCCTGCCAAGAGCTCAGTTTAATAGTATAGAACAAGTGAGAGCGAGAGAATAGTTCTTAAGGTGATTAAGGTCTGTCCAAAGGGGAAATTGGGGAGGGGTTAAATAGTGGTAGAAATCGAGCAACCAAACATGGAAAACAATTAATCAAACACAAATAAGGAAAGAAAATCACATGCAATCCATGATAGAACCAGCAAAGGAAAAAATTTAAAGTTCAAACCCTAGTTCAATGGAAATCAAAGATTGGCCGAGGATCTTGGTAAATCAGCCCCATATAATCTGGTGGTGAGTGTATATAGACGAAATATCATCTAAGTCTCGAAAATTAAAGACGATTGTTCATAACTCAGGTCCTGGTACTTTCCAAGAATAGGCGAGTACTTGGTGATGCCAAATTCGTGTGAGTAACAAGATGACAGAATGTATAAGGTAAGGGAATCATGGATTGATTCCAATTTGGGGCCGGATTGGGAGAGGATTTGAGGGTATGGCGGCTAGGATTTCTCAGAGACGAGTGGAATGGAGAGGTTTCAAAGGTGGTTGTTTAAGTGGGAATGTCCCTAGGGTTTACGTTAAGGGGATATAATGAAAGGTAGGGAATTATTATGCACCGTTGATCATTTGAGATCAACGACCAGGATAAAAAAGGATATAGGGCGGGTTGTTTAAACGGGTCGCGATCGGGTTATTTAAAAGAGGGTCGTTTGGTTTGTGCTAGGGCGTTATTGGACTAAGGTGGGGTGTCTAGGCTGCCAATTAATCCGGAAAATGGCCTGGTTTGGGCCTACTTTAAAAATTAAGAAATTAAGAAAAATATCCAAAAAAGTGTAAAAAATATTATTTAAGCAAGCAAGCATTTTAAAATAATCGCTGAAGGTTGTAAACATAAAAAAAGTTATTTTGACTTCTAACAAAATAATAAAATGCAATTAATTGCAAAGTATAGGCTACTATCGCAAAAATGTGTAAATACCACAAAAAATGCAAATGTAATTATATAAATGAGGTAAATTACTGTAAAACATGCATGTGAGCACAAATAATAAATTTTGGAGATTAAATAACCCAAAAAATAATTTAAAGGTATAACTAATAAATATTTGAATAATTTAATGCAAGAAAATCGGTTTTAAAGATTTTTAAAAAATTATAGAAAATTATAGAAAATGCTTGTATAACTCTTGTAGATTGGTGATGGTACAGGAATGATATTTTAAAAGCATATATGTCCTTCATAAAAACATGAGGGAAAAATTAGGTATCAACAGCTGCCCCTCTTTACCCGAAATGAGGAAAGAGTTGTTGGGTAAAGAAAATGATGACCAGTTTTGTCCGAAGTGAGTGAGGAATGATGTGTTCCGAAAAATGGGGGGCGACCCCTGGTTCTTGAGTTGCCGACATATCCCTGGTGTTAGGGGAATTAGGTCGTGTGTATTTCTGGATCCAACGACGAACGAAACCGATGGAATTATTATTAAAGAGGTCGTGTGTTCCGAAAAGAATCTTTTGAGTAGGATAGTGTTGTGAATAACGGATAATTCCAGGTGGGGCTAAGAATGAAAATTGGGCGTTACAGATGTACAAGGCAGATATTTGAATGGTTATAGAACAAAGGGTAATCGATTGCTGATTATCGGTTACGTTTGAGGTGATCGAAGGGTGTGAATGTTGTGAATGGAAACCGGAGCGAGAATTTCTTCTGTTTGTAGAACGATTACCTCCCGAGTCACCTGCAAAGCTTAAAACACGATGCACACGAATATATATGGGTTATTGCGAAAATTTAAACATGATGCAAATTCCCTTTGGACCATGAGAGTTGTCTTCGAATGATGAGGATGATGTCCTTAGACCATGAAGTCTTGGGCCATGAAGCGTATGATGAGGGATTTGCAAGCCATGAAATCTTGCCCAAATTTCTGACCATATGGGCAATGAAGATTTTATTATGATATGACAGAATCCACAGGGCTGCCTACGTATCCCCTCTTAAACGGGAATCAGGTCAAGTGTAGTTCAGTTATATCAAATAGAAAGCACAAACATATAGTATCTCTTGACTGCGTCTGAGTTGATGGGTTTTGGCCGAATCTCTCCATCCATTTCTGCAAGTATAAGTACTCATCCTATTAATACTCCGTGAACCATGTAAGGGCCTTGCCAGTTGGGAGAGAATTTCCCCTTTGATTCATCCTAATGTAGGAAGATTCATTTCAGTACCAATTGCCTCGGTGTGAATTTCCTTGACCTAACCTTTTTATTGGAAGCTCTTGCCATTCTGTTCTGGTAGAGTTGACCGTGACACATTACGTTCATTATTTTACCATCAATGAGAGCTAGTTATTCATACCGGCTCTATACCCCTTCTGTGTCGCTAAGCTCAGCTTATTGTATGATCCTTAAGGAGGAAATTTCCACTTCGGCAGGGAGAACGGCCTCGGTACCATAGACTAGTAGGTAGGGGGTTTCCCCAGTGGACGTGCGAACAGTGGTGCGATACTCGAGCAAAGCATCGAGCAAAGCAAATGGTAGCTTTTAGTGCCATTGCTTGTAGATGTCTACCATTTTCCTCGATATCTTCTTGATGTTCTTGTTGGCGGCTTCTACGGCTCCATTCATTTGAGGCGTGTATGCTGTAAATCTACGATGCTTGATCTTTAATGTCTCACTCATAGCTTTCATCAAGTCACTACTGAGATTGGCGGCATTGTCAGTAATGATTGACTCAGGTGCTCCAAATCGACAAACAATGCGGTCCCAAACAAAATCTATTATGACCTTCTTAGTTACTACCTTATAGGATACGGCTTACACCCATTTAGTGAAGTAGTCTATAGCCACCAAAATGAACCTATGTCCGTTTGAAGCGGCGGGTTCGATTGGTCCGATGACATCCATTCCCCAAGCAGAGAAAGGCCAGAGCGAACTCATAGCATTGCGTTCGTTGGGCGGTACTTGTATTATATCAGTATGTATCGGGCATTGGTGAAACTTTTGAACATATTTGATGCAATATATTTCCATAGTTATCCAGAAATACCCTACTCGTAATATCTTCTTGGCCAAAACGAAACCGTTTATTTGAGGTCCGCAAGTTCTGGCATGTATTTCTTCAAGAAAACTAGATGCCTCCTTGGCATCGACACATCACAGTATCCCAGCAGAAACAGTCAATTAATTAATGAGTTAAGACCCTATAGTCATGGTACATAGATGAGCATCAACAATGATATGTATTATTACAATCAAATAGGCATGCCATCTAATAATCATACAGAAGTAGACATGAGAGCAGGTAAAATATTTAGTCAAACAGACATGCTTTGAATAATGTCAGGTATTAAGCAAGTTGAGTGAAGTGATAGACATGATTTCTACTAACGTGCAGAAGTAGAGCAAGTTAAACAAGATAGAAAATAAAGCAAGTAGACCCTATAGGCATGTTCTCTACCCTTTATGCAAGAATAAAGCACATCCATTCCCCAATTTCACTAACGCCCCAATTATTTGTTATTACAAGTTACAGGACCAAAATAAAATAATACAAACTCAAAAATGACAAAAATACAGACTGAAACAAGTACAGGCTCCCATCAAACAGTACAGGCCCGCTATAAAATAACCCAGTGAAAATCTGGGCCTCCATCAACCTCACCAACCAACAAACCCAAATCTCAGGCTCACAAGGACAGTAGAATCTTCCTGAATCCAATGCCCAGGCCCAATGAATAACTTACTTAGCCAAATGGATACCAAACCTAACCATACGAGTGACAAACCACTCATGGAATTAATTAACAATTTTTTACACTTAACTCCTAAAGTTGTAACTAACAACAGTTCTAGCCAAAGCACATAGGCAAGATCACATAAAATACAAACAAGTTCACAAGGCATATTCCTGCTTGTATTCTAAGAAACAAAGCGAAAGTAATAGGATTGACCATCATAGGATTGTGAACTATTCCAAAAAGAATTTCAAAAGTAAACTGATTCAGAATTAGCCTAAAAGAACTTTAGACACAAGATTTAAACCAAAAAATCTAATAGACTCATAGACAAGAACAAGTGGAGAATAGCCTTTACATGAAAGTTTTAACATGAAGACCTAGTGAAAACAACATAACAGAACAGGTTCATGGTCGAGTAGTCACTTGCTTGAGAATGAGAAAACTTTAACATGCTGATTATCAGTTACGATACCAACAAAACTTATAGTAAACAAAAACGTGTCAATTTTCAAATCAATAGGACAGACAAGCATCAAACCTTGTACTAGTTGGCCACATATCGGCGAGAATACTGGATATGATATTTACTCTAAAGGTCTCCACTAATATTGAAGAACACAGGATTGAGCAAGTCAAAAAAGAAAACAATAGAGTTACAAATAGCATTGGAACAAGATCATAGCTAACAATAGAACTCTAGAAATATAAGTTGGGCATGAATGTCTCAACAGGAATTAAAACACATTCTGGGCATGATTTGGTAATCATAATAGTAAAGAACAAGGCAAGAAACAAAACTCAGAATAAGCAACAATTACAAGTAACCAACTATTCATAAACATAATGATTAGAAATCATTCATGTTAGACACACATAATGGGCATGCATTAAGGCTAGCATATAAGGCTAAGTATTTAGATAGTATTGTCATATGACTTGCAGAGAAATAGTACATTATGCATAAAGGATTCAACATGAAGAGAGAAATTTTGAGAAATAATATAGTTTCCTAAGGGGTTTTAGTACAAGAAATCAAAATAAATTCAAAAACCATCAATTAGGTTCCAATTACGAATCAGGCAGGCATCATGAATCAACTTAGCTATCCACAAGTGAGTTAAAATCAGAACATGCATAGAATTGAAACTAGTGGAACTATAGAGTAGTACTAGAACAAGCAGAATTGAATACGAATTAGCATATTATCGAAATCAACTCATGGAAATCCAAATAGCACTAATGCACATAATATAAACATATACAGAAAGAAGTGGAAGTGCGAGAGTATAGGGCACTATCAAGTTGTAGCAAACTAAACAAAGGATGAAGAACTCAAAAATCTCAGGAATAGCTCTGATTATTGAAGATCGGTAAAACCTCAACTCCCCAGTGCTTCAAAGTTCACAGGAACCTCGAAATGAACCCTGAGCAGTGCTTGCACAGGAAAAAGTGAACAAAATCCGGTGGCCTTGGCTTTCAGCCTGCCAAGAGCTCAGTTTAATATTATAGAGCAAGTGAGAGTGAGAGAATAGTTCTTAAGGTGATTAAGGTCTGTCCAAAGGGAAAATTGGGGAGGGGTTATATAGTGGTAGAAATCGAGCAAGCAAACATGAAAATCAATTAATCAAACACAAATAAGGAAAGAAAATCACATGCAATCCATGATAGAACTAGTAAAGGAAAAAATTTAAAATTCAAACCCTAGTTCGACGGAAATCAAAGATTGGCCGAGGATCTTGGTAAATCGGCCCCATATAATCTGGTAGTGAGTGTATATAGATGAAATATCATCTAAGTCTCGAAGATTGAAGACGATTGTTCATAACTCAGGTCTTGGTACTTGCCAAGAACAGGCGAGAACTTGGTGATGCCAAATTTGTGTAATTAACAAGATGGCAGAACGTATAAGGTAAGGGAATCATGGATTGATTCCATTTTGGGGCCGGATTCGGAGAGATTTGAGAGTATAACGGCTAGGGTTTCTCAGAGACGAGTGGAATGGCGAGGTTCCAGAGGTGGCTGTTTAGGTTGGAATGTCCCTAGGGTTTAGGTTAAGGGGATATATGGAAAGGTAGGGAATTTATATGGGCCGTTGATCATATGAGATCAACGGCCAAGATCAAAAAGGGAATGGGGCGCAACCGGGTTATTTAAAAGAGGGTCATTGTTTTTGGACTGGGGCATTATTGAGCTAAGATAGGGTGTCTAAGCTATCACTTAATCTGAAAAATGGCCTGGTTTGGGCCAGATTTAAAAAATGAAGAAATAAAGGTTAACAAAATTAATAAAATTATCTAAATAAGTGCAAAAATTATTTAAGCAAATAAGCATTTTAATATAATAGCTGAAGTCTATAAACATATAAAAAATTATTTTGACTTTGCAAAAAATAATAAAATGCAATTAATTCCAAAGTATAGGGTATTATTGCAAAAATGTGTAAATAGCACAAAAATGCAAATGTAATTATATAAATGAGGTAAATTATTGTAAAAACAATAATAAATTTGGGAGATTAAATAACCGAAAAATAATTTAAAGGGATAATATTTGAATAATTTTATGCAAGAAAAGTGATTTTAAAGCATTTTAAAAAATTATAAAAAATTATTGAAAATACTTGTATAACTCTTGTAGATATGTGATGGTGCAGGAATGATATTTTAAAAGCATATATGACCTTTACAAAAACATGAGGCCAAGATTGGGTATCAATAGCTGCCACTCTTTATCTAGAAATGATACAAGAGTTGTCGGGTAAAGAAAATGATGATCAATTTCATCCGAAGTGAGCGAGGAATGATACGTTTTTAAAAATGAGAGTCGAACCCTAGTTCTTGAGCTACCTACATATCCCTGGTGTTATGGGAATCAAGACGTGTGTAGTTCTGGATCCAACGGTGAAGGAAGATGATGGAATTATTATAAAAGTGGTCGTGTGTTTAAAAAGGGATATTTTTGAGTAGGATAGTGTCGTGAGAAATGGATAATTCCAAGTGGGGCTATCAATGCAAATTGGGCGTTATGGATGTACAAGGCAGATATTTGAATAGTTATAGAATAAAGGGTAATCGATTGCTGATTATCGGTTACGTTTGAGGTGATCGAAGAGTGTGAACGCTGTGAACGAAAATCGGAGCGAGAAAGAACGATTACCTCCCGAGTTACCTACAAAGCCTAAAACGTGATGCACGAGAAAATATATAGGTTATTGCAAAAATTTAAACGTGATGCAAATTCCCTTCGGACCATGAGAATTGTCTTCAGACGATGAGGATTATGTGCTTAACCATGATGTCCTGGGGAATGAAGCGTATGATAAGGGATTCGCAGGCCATGAAATAGTGTATGCACAGAAATAATGTCTCAACTTTTGGGCTATCCATGTCAAAGCACAGCAGGTGTGTTCCATCAAAAACTACTGGCCTTTATAAGGCGTGAACTTCTTACTCAGATAATATATCGACTGCTCCTTCCTTCCAGTTTCATCATGTTATCCTAGAAGGACAACCAAAGGCCCCATCCAACACAGAAAGATAAAGCAGCAGAGGTCTTCCTGGTTATGGTGGGACCAACACGGGCGGTTTAGATAAATACTCCTTAATTTTGTTAAAGGCTTTCTAGCATTCGTTAGTCCAGCTTGTTGCAGCATCTTTCCTCAGCATTTTGAAGATTGGCTCAAATATAACCATTGACTGTGCTATAAAATGATTGATATAATTAAGGCGCCCTAGAAAACTCATCACATCTTTCTTCTTCTTTAGCCGTGGCAAATCCTGGATAGCTTTGATTTTTTACGAGTTTAGCTCAATACCTCGGCGGCTAACGATGAAACCTAACAATTTTCTAGCAGGGACTCCGAAGGCACATTTTGCAGGGTTCAACTTCAAATTGTATTTTCGAAGCCGATCAAAAAATTTCTTCACGTCTGCTATGTGATCCGAACTCCTTTTAGATTTGATTATAACATCATCCACATACACCTCTATTTCCTTGTGTATCATGTCGTGGAAGATAGTTGTCATGACCCTCATGTAGGAGGCCCCAGCATTCTTCAAACCAAACGGCATCATTTTGTAACAATATATTCCCTATGGTGTGACAAAGGCGGTCTTTTCAGCATCCTCTTCATCCATCCAAATCTGATTGTATCCTGCGAAGCAATCCACAAAGGATTGGAGTTCATGCTTGGCGCAGTTGTCAATCAGTATGTGTATGTTAGGCAGTGGGAAATCATCCTTAGGACTTGCTCTGTTCAGATCTCGGTAATCGACACATACTCTAACTTTCCCATCTTTCTTTGGAACCGGCACAATATTTGCTAACCAGGTCGGGTATTCGACCACTCAGAGAACCTTGGCTTTGATTTACTTGGTGACCTCCTCTTTTATCTTCAAACTCATATCTGGCTTGAACCTTCTGAGCTTCTGCTTTACCAGTGGACACATGGAATTGATGGGTAGCTTGTGAGCCACTATGGATGTGCTTAAACTAGTCATATCATCGTAGGACCATGCGAAGATGTCCTCATACTCCTTTAGGAACCTGATATACTCTTCCTTTTCTGTCAGTGATAGATGGATGCTTATGCTAGTTTCCTTAACTGTTTCGGAATCTCCTAAGTTAACGGTCTCAGTTTCCTCCAAATTAGACTTTGATTTGTTTTCAAAATTCTCTACTTCTTTGACAATTTCTTCAGGTATTATATCATCTTCCGAATCACTGTCCTTATATTGCATTGTCTCATTACATGTCACAGTCATAGGTTCATCAGGATATGTAAAAATTATGTTGTAAAAAATGTAGAAAAACAATAATCAATATGAAAAGCAGTATGCATTAATAAAACTTTAAAATATCAACAAGTACAACTCGGTGGCTTGAGTAATTATTTCAAAACAAAATATTAGAAATGTCTTAAATGCTCAAAACAATTTGAAAATAAGTCATGCTAATTTGCCAGGCTACCCAGGAACTCGGAGAGTCGGGGATGGTGCAGCGGTCCAGTTCTTGAGAACAGCTCCCTCTTCCATTGTCTGAATGGTAAAGTCTTCCTCCTCCTCCTCCTCCTCCTCCTCCTCAACAATTGCATTGCAGTCCATGTCTTCTTCATCCAGAAACAACTTCCTCATGCCAGCCAAAATCTCATCTTCCTCAGATCCCCATATTATGCCAGGCTGATGGAACGTCTGGTGCAAAGTGGTATGGGCTGTTCCAGTGGATAGTAATCGGCGTGCCAAGGCAGTGTCCAATTCTGATATTCTTGCACAGTATATTCATACCCGAGTCCAAAAATCATGCCACGATACTGTGGTTGTATGTGTTTGGTGATTCCCTGAAGCTTTTACCAAGACCCTTACCTGGTTCATATCATGTCCATAGCAATATGCTTTCTATCTTGTTGCTCCGCCATCGATCCTTTTCAATTGCGTTAACCCGTTCAATGCAATGATATGTTTCTCCACCCAACTTCCTCCTGTTTTCGATGACTGGAACGGTCTGATTAGTGTAGATGGGGTTTCTTCCATCTCCATGAATGATAACCTCCTAATGATTCCACTTGAACTTCACAGCCCAATGCAGAGTAGAAACCACTATCCCTGCTGCATGTATCCATGGCCGTCCCAGCAATAGGTTGTAAGTAGCCAATATATCTAGCACTAGGAACTCAACATCAAACCAAGTCGGACCCATTTGTAGATCAATGTTAATTTATTCGACAGTGGCTCTCTGAGATCCGTCCAACACCTTCACGTTCATGCTTCCTATTCGTATCTCTTGCAGGCCCTTACCTAATTTCTTTAGAGTGATCAGTGGACATATGTTCAGACTCGAACCTCAATCTATCAGGACCCTGGCAATAAACTTGTCCTCGAATTGCATTGTGATGTGCCACGCCTTGTTGTGACTCAGTCCGTCTAGTCATAACTCATCTTCGTGGAAAGTGATTTTTTGGCTCTCCAATACATGTCCGACCATATTAGCCATCTCTCCATTGGTGATGCTGGTAGGTACATAAGCTTCAGTTAACACCTTCATCAAAGCATTCTTGTGCGCGTCTGAGTTTTGCAACAGTGATAAGATGGATATCTGAGCATGAGTCTTGTTCAGGTGGTCAACAATAGAGTATTCCCTTGCCTCTATCTTCCTCCAAAGGTCATCAGTGCCAGTCTCAACAACAGGCGGCTTAGGTGCAGCTTCCTTGCTTGCTCCTCCCAGATTCTCAGGTTTGTAAATTCTGCCAGTTTTAGTCATACCTTGGGCGGCACCTGTTTCTTCCATTTTGGCTTTTCCATTTCTTCTTGTTTTCACAACATAATCCCACCAGACGACATCGGACTTGTAAGATGGTGTGAGAGCTACCATTACAATGAAGGGTGTAGCTACCTCAACTTTAAATGGTTCCTGGGTTTGTACCACAACTGGCGTGAGGGTGACCGGAGATATTTTAGGAGCGTCTCCCTCTCGAATGAGTCCAATGGATCCTTCCTGATCCCACTCCTCATCAGTTTTTATCATGTTCACTCCCTCACCTTTATGATCTGGGGGAGGGTTGTTGCGGGACATTCAGTGCAACTTCCTTTGCTTGTATAACCTTAGTGTCGATCAGCATCTGAATCTTGTCATTGAACGTGCGGCATTCCTCAATGGTATTGACCCTTTATGCCTGAATGATAAGTACATGTTTTGTTAGGGTTGATCCATTGGGAAGGATTTTCCACAACAATAGCAGGAATAGAGGTGACGTAACCAGCAGCTTCAATCTCTCATACAGTTGGGTTATGGGTTCAGCAATTGGAGTGTAAGTCTAAGAGGTTTGCGGTCGAAATTTGGATGTGGCTTTGGGTAGTTTTTGCGGGCGGGTGGAGGTGAATGGTAATATGCAGGTTGAGTGCTGTAGATATGGTAGGTGGTGGCAGGGTATTGGTATTTTAGGGGTGAGGGTTGATATGGGGGTGGAGGTGTTTGGTATATGAGGGAAAACTTAGGGCCCTGGGCTACCATCATGGCACCCACTTTTTTCTTCTTTGAGATACCTCCTGATTACAAGGCTTTATTCGTGGCTTGCAGTGCCTCGAAATTAGTTACCTTCCCATTATTGATTCATTCTTCTATCCTCTCTCCTAACTTGATGATGTTCGAGAACTTGTAATTCTCGATGACCATCAACCTTTCATAATACTGCAGATCTTGAGCTCTAACAAAGAATTTATTCATTGTTCTTCTTCAAGTGTTGCGGGGTATGGGGTAAGGTTTCCACATATATCGGATTGCTTTGATGTGTTCCTAGAACTTGGGTATATGGGTGATCGTTGGTTGTGTTTTGGGGATCGGGAGTAGGTTGTGGTGCATTTTGTGGAGTATGATAAGTAGTGGTTTGCGAGTATTGAGTTGGATGATGGTGGTGGTATTGAGGGGATTGCACTGGTGGTGGGTTAAGGTTCTGGGGAGGTGCGGGATTATGATACTGGCGTTTTGCAGGAGGATTCGGAGCTATAGGTGGCGATTCTGATTTTGTGTGTTTTGTGGTGTTGTTTGGTTTTGGGTAGTCGGGTTTTGCTGGTTGATGTCAGGAACATTGAGTGTAAGGGAAAGGTTTGCCAGATTTTGGACCTGCTCAAGCTCGCCCTGTAGTTCCAGGATTTTCTGCTCCAAAAGTAAGACCAACTCATTCTGCCATGGAGTGTTTCTACCATCTGAGGTTTCAACATTTTCTGTTATAGCAGCATTATCTTTCCGGATACCACTTAAATCATCCATTTTCCCTTTGCCCTTGCTTTTTGTTTTCGGGTTGCTAGGCAGAGAGGAGGTGGAGGACCTCTGGATCTAGTGTGGTATGTTGATGATGCCAGTGTACACGAACCAACCTTTGTGAATGAGAATAATCAAAAAAAAATAAAAAGCAAAAGGTAACCAAGTAAGTAAGGTGAAATAAAAGATGTTCGCAATATCTAAACATGTTTCACAAAGTCATGCAATATTTCGCGTCCTAATTTGGGGACCTCATTGTGCATGAGGTAGGCCTAAGCGACACATAGACTTGGAGAAAATTGGTGACAATGTTTGCTTCATTTCATTAATGTGAAAATGAACCAAAATAATCTTTCACTAAATCGACAATAATAATAATAATAACAAAGTTACGAATGGCATTTAGCATTATTACATCGAAATCTAATATAGGCTAGAAAGCAGTAAAGAACAACATCTTCTAATCTACTTGGTCCTTAAGGGACCTCTCCATGCTTGGCTCTCTTAACTCCATCAATCATGTTTCCCAGATCACACATATTCAGCAATAAGTAAGCTTTTGCCAGCTTTCCTCCTTCATCGTCGTCCATGCCTTGACAATCCTAAAGTCTCTTTCTCATCTCCCTTCTAGCTCCATCAGCCCTTGCTCCAAGTATTTCAATCTTTCCATTGACTTAGTGGCGATCTCATTCCATTCCCTTATCGCCTCCATATTTATTTTGTGTTGTTCCAGATGTTTAGCTTCAGATTCGAGCACCCTTTTGCATAGCCACTTGTACTTCACCTATGCCTCAACCACTTCATCTACGATCCTATCCTTCAGATTGACTCCTGGTTTGACGTCTCCAGCTACGTCGTCTTCTAGCCATGATAGATAGTAGTACATATGCCCGACATGACACCTATCTGGCTTAATAGTTTCTCCTTCTACAATGATCTTTTTGTTGCACAAGTGTTGTGCTTCGAACTTAAATAGGATGACATCTCCCTTGAAATCTGCCTTGTATTAGACCATGTTGGAAACCCGAGGTATAACCTGTTTCCTTCCAGCTTGCCTTATTACCCTTATGGGTGCATAAGGATAGATGCCTCGCAGCCCGATCAGTACCAAATGAGTAGTCCCCCTTGACCTGATGATGAACCCACTACTTGGAAACCATTCAAACATCCAATGCACCTGCTCGTCTCTCAGATTGCTGAAGAAATGTACCCAACCTACAGCATTTTAAGGCTTTGCAAACCTGTCTGGAATAAACGTAATTTTCTTTGGATGATGGTTGGCTATGTAGTCATTCAATGGCCTTCGCAGAAGCTCTTGATGGTATTCTCCCCTCTGAAAGTGTTCCAGCAGCCAAACTTGTAGCAATAAATTACAACCCTCAAAGTGTCTGAATCCTTACTTGCACCGATTTAGAGCACGGTACATCTCATCTAAGATCATGGAGATGATAGTGTAAGTTTGTCCTTCGATTCTATCCATTAAGGTCCTGGAGACCATGGCTAAGCGAGTATGAATTCTTCCTCCTTGCATCGAAAAGATCAACAACCCCAGGAAGTAGACAATGAAAATATAAACCCGGCGATGCACCCATCCCAAAGAAGTAATGACTAGTTCATCTTGATGAAGACGATATGATTTGCTATGCCCATAACACTCGTAAAGAAACTCAAAAGTGATGAATGATTTCTTTAGACAAAGCAGTTCATCATTCTTCTTAAAACCCAACATTTTCAGAAAACTGCGCGGAGTGTGATTTTCTGGCACTAGCAGTCCCGGACTACCCCATGGTAACTTGGAGAAACCCCCGATTTCTTCCAGGAAAGGAGTCATCTCTATGTTGCCAAATCAAAAAATAGCTCTTTTCTCGTCCCAGAACATGGTAGCGGCCTCGATCAATTCCTATTTGGTCGAATGTTCAGTAAAGATGGCAGGTCACCAAGGACTCTCCTCATATGATTTTTATCACAAGGTGCAAGGTCTTTCCACCAATCAAGTAGCAAAGACAGGATATTCTGGACCATACCGAACCTGGGGATTTCATGCTTCATTTTCTGCAAAGAAATAAGAGCTAACCCTTACCCCCTCCATATTCGACTACTTACGCATTAATGATCAGCATGTTGACACATTTTCTCCAAGTATAGTGTCCTTTGGGATTATGGAAATTTCATCGGACTTTGGACAAGGTTTATCTAAGCAGGTTGTTACGTTAATAACGTTTCAACCCATACTAGGTTTAGCATGATGCATGCACATTTCAAATTGGAGTGAGGTTTCTAGAAAGATCTAGACTGGTACTCCCAAGTGGACAACTTGGGAGGGAAAGGCATGAGACCATCGACTGCACTGTTGATCGACTAGTCTACTGCAAATAAGTCTTTCCGATTTAAAAAGGCGATTTTAGGAAAGCGCGAACACTCATCAAGCACCGCTTTGTTGATAATTGGCATAAGTGGAGTATGATGCGGAGCATGCTATATGCAGAAATAATAACACATTGCCAATTTTGCATGATAAAAGTACATAAAAGCAGTAAATAACATAGTAAAGGCGAATCATGAAAAGAAGGAAGACAAAAGAGAGAAGTCAGTTTAGCTCATGAAAATATACGAGAACGTAATGAAGCAGGTAAGAAAATGGGGATGGGAGAGTCATAATATAGCAGTCTTGGACAAGATGAAGGAGATGGAGAGAGGTCATACATGTCATAGCAAATAAAGGAGAATAAGGGAAGCGATGTGCATGTCATAGCAATTTAAAACAGAAAAAGGTGAATAAGGGAAGGGATGTGCATGTCATAGCAGTTTAATACAAATAGAGGTGAATAAGGAAAGTAATCCACATAAGTCAAGTTCATTATGGTAAGAGCCTAAGTATATCCCCAGCAAAGTCGCCATGCTGTCGCGCCCCGTTTTCTCGCAAAAGCGGGCTTTGACGTGTGACAACTCTTTTTATGAAGGTATTGAAAGAGAAGAGTCGCCACCTAACGATTTTTAAGTTGCGTTAAGGCACCTATTTGGAAATAACTATATTTTAACTAGTCTGTATCGCCAAATATCGGGTAAGGGCTCAAGTTACTTCGAAGAGTAGGTGTTAGGCACTCTTCGAGGTCCACAATTGTGGATCCCGACCGAATTTTTAAACTATGTGGATTATGTTATTAGGCTAGATGATCAAATAAACAAAGGGAAGTATAGAAGTCGAAGAGTCTTATCACAACACATGAGAATTGGTATAATTCTTAATGATTACATGGATACAACTACATTGGTCTATGCTGAATACCTAAGTATGAATAACAAGTATATAAAGAAAAGGGGGTCCTATGTTTTTTAGCCTAAAGGATCACCTCGTGTAACATAAATAATACTTTGCAACTTCCCTTAAAGTAAAGATTGCTTATATTATTCAGCGGGCACAAACTATCATCTCCTGCTACCGAATTACTATGTTGAAGTTATTACTTAAAGGCGCTCTAGTTCAATTCTAAACCGTATCCTATGCGTACACTACCTGTCCCATGCCTATGGTCCAGGAGGCTTTGGACCTACTATTTGGATAGTTCTAGCCTTCCCTAGGTTGCTCAAAATAATAAAACTAAGCGACATTCAAAATAGATAGGACTTCACATAAAGACAATTAAAGGCCCAAGCTAGCCTCCACATATAAACAACAAATGCACGCAAGCAGTTTAGGCAGTACATAGTTTCAGAATCGAGACTTAGAGTCCCATAGGCATGGTTTCTAGGAGATTCTGAATTTCATTATCACACATGCATCATTACTATTCTAAATGGCTTAGGCAAGGAAACTGCTAGCAGACTTAGGATTATTAGCATTGATTTTATAAAGAGGCGCCTTAGGCAGGTGACACTGTCCTATAGGCATGATTTCTGTACCATTCTAATTATAAATGTTGTATAGGTAGTGTTGTTGTTGTAAAAACCTGTAGACATGATTTCTAAGTTATTCGCACAATGGGCAGTAAAATTACTAGAAAACTCGTAATTACCAGCGTTTAGCCCTATAGACATGCTTTCTAGGCGAATGACAGTATTCTATAGGCAAGATTTCCTAATAGTTGGTATTTGAACTCGTTGTTATCATAATTATCCTATAGGCATGCTATCTAGGCGGCAGTATAATAAAGCAGCAGAAACAACCAATAAATTAATTAGTTAAGATCCTATAGTCATGGTATCATGAGAGCAAGTAAAATATTTAGTCAAACATTCATGCTTTGAATAATGTCAGGTATTAGGTAAGTTGAATGAAGTGTGTGATTTCCTATAGACATGATTTCTACTAGCATGCAAAAGTAGAGCAAGTTAAACAAGATAGCAAATAAAGCAAGTAGACCCTATAGGCATGTTCCCTACCCTTTATGCAAGAATAAAACACACCCATTCCCCAATTTCACCAACGCCCCAATTATTCGTTATTACAAGTTACAGGACCAAAATAGAATAATACAAACTCAAAGATGACAAAAATATAGATTGAAACAAGTACAGGCTCCCATCAAACAGTACAGCCCCACTATAAAATAACCCAATAAATTTCTGGGCCTTCAGCAACCTCACCAACCAACATACCCAAATCTCAGGCCCACAAGGAGAGTAGAATCTTCTTGAATCCAATGCCCAGGTCCAACAACACATATATACCAACGCCAGACCCAACGAATACCTTAGCCAAATGGATGCCAAACTTATCCATACAGGTGACAAACCACTCATGGAATTAAGTAACAACTTTTTACACTTAACGCCTAAAGATGTAACTAACAACAGTTCTAGCCAAAGCGCATAGATAAGATAACATGAAATACTGACAAATTCACAAAGCAGATTCATGCTTGTATTCTTAGAAACAAAGCTAAAGTAATATGATTGACCATCATAGGATAGTGGACTATTCCAAAAAGAGATTCAAAAGTAAACTGATTCAAAATTAGCCTAAAAGAACTTTAGACACAAGATTTAAACCAGAAAAATCTAATAGAGTCATAGACAAGAACAAGTAGAGCATAGACTTCACATGAAAGTTTTAACATGAAAGCCTAGTGAAAATAACATAACAGATCAGGTCCATGATCGATCAATCACTTGGTTGTGAATGAGAAAATTTTGATATGCTGAGTATCAGTTACTATACCAGCAAAACTTACAATAAACAGAAACATGTCAATTTTTAAATCAATAGGACAGACAAGCATCAAACCTTCTACTAGTTGGCCACATATAGGCGAAAATGTTGGTTATGAGATTTACTCTAAAGGTCTCAACTAATATTGAAGAATACAGGATTGAGCAAGTTAAAAAAAATAATAAAGCTACAAATAGCATGGGAATAAGATCATAGCTAACAACAGAACTCCAGAAAGATAAAAGTTGAGCATGAATGTCTCAACAGGAATTAGAACACATTCTGCGCCTGAGTTGGTTATCATAAACAAGGCAAGAAACCAAACTCAAAATAAGCAATAGGTACAGGTAACCAACTATTCATAAACATAATGATTAGAAATCATTCATGTTAGACACACATAATGGGCATGCATTAAGGCTAGCATATTAGGCTAAGTATTTAGATAATCTTGTCATATGACTTGTAGAGAAATAGTACATTATGCATAAAGGATTCAACATGAAGAGAGCAATTTTGAGCAAGAATATAATTTCCTATGGGGTTTTAGCACAGGAAATCAAAACACGGTTCAACAACCATCAATTAGGTTTCAATTACAAATCAGGTAGGCATCATTAATCCACTTAGCTATCCACATGTGAGTTAAAATCAGAACTTGCATAGAATTGAAACTAGTGGAACTATAGAGTAGTACTAAAACAAGCATAATTGTATACGAATTAGCATAATATTACAATCAACTCAGGGAAATCCAAATAGCACTAATGCACATAACGTAAACACAAATAGAAAGAAGTAGAAGTGCGAGAGTATAGGGCACTAACCAGTTGCAGACAAACTAAATAAAAGATGAAGAACTCAAAGATCACAGGAATAGCTGTGATTATTGAAGACCAGTAAAACCTCAACTCCCTAGTGCTTCAGAGTTCATAGGAGCCTCGAAATGGACCCTGAGCAGTGCTTGAACTGGAGGAAGGTGAACAAAATTCAGTGGCCTTAGCTTTCAGCCAGCCAAGAGCTCAATTTCAGAATAGTATAGAACAAGTGAGAGTGAGAGAATAGTTCTTAAGGTGATTAAAGTATGTCCAAATGGGAAATTGGGGAGGGGTTATATAGTGGTAGAAATCAAGCAAGCAAACATGAAAAATAATTAATCAAACACAAATAAGGAAAGAAAATCACATGCAATTGATAATAGAACCAGTGAAGGAAAAATTGAAATTTCAAACCCTAGTTAGACGAAAATCAAAGATTGGCCGAGTATCTTTGTAATTCGGACCCATATATTCTGGTAGTGAGTGTATATAGATGAAATATCGTCTAAGTCTCAAAGATTGAGGACAATTGTTCATAACTCAGGGCCTGGTATTGCCAAGAACAAGCGAGTACTAGGTGATGCCAAAATCGTGTACGTAACAAGATAACAGAACGTATAAGGTAAAGAAATCATGGATTGATTCCAATTTGGGGCCGGATTGGCAGAGGATTTGAGGGTGTGGCGGCTAGGGTTTCTCAGAGAGGAGTGGAATGGAGAGGCTTCAAAGGTGGTTGTTTAGGTGGGAATCTCCCTAGGGTTTAGGTTCAGGGGATATAATGAAAGGTAGGGAATTATTATGGGTCGTTGATCTCAAATGATCAACGGCCAGGATCAAAATGGGAATGAGACGGGCTGCTTAAGCAGGTCATGACCGGGTTATTTAAAAGAGGGTCATTTGGTTTGGGCTGGGGCATTATTGACTAAGGTGGGGTGTCAGGGCTGCCAATTAATCCAAAAAATGGCCTGGTTTGGGCCAGCTTTAAAAAATAAAGAAATTAAGGAAAAATAAATTGAAAAAATATCTAAATAGGTGTAAAAAAATATTATTTAAGCAAATAAGCATTTTAAAATACTAGAGGAAGGTTGTAAATATATAAAAAGTTATTTTGTCTTTGTATAAAATAATAAAATATAATTAATTGCAAAGTATAGGCTACTAATGCAAAAATATGTAAATAGCACAAAAAATGCAAATGTAATTATATAAACGAGGTAATTGTAAAACATGCATGTGAGCACAAATAATAAATTTGGGAGATTAAATAACCCAAAAAAATAATTTAAAGGGATAACTAATAAATATTGAATAATTTAATGCAAGAAATATATTTTAAAGCTTTTTAAAAGATTATAGAAAATGCATGTATAATTCTTGTAGATTGATGATGGTGCAGAAATGATATTTTAAAAGCATATATGACCTTTATAAAAATATGAGGGCAAAATTGGGTATCAACATATACAAGGGTAGTCTCTGCTTTTTTGTAGTGTGTTGCGTGCCTAGGAAATAGAATTCAGTGGCATGGTTGAGGATGATTGATATGTTATACATGTTGTATCTTTCATCAAAAATATTTTTGTTCCTAGTAGTCCAAAAGTGCCAAAGGTTAAGTGGTATGGCAACGCGTGCAGCTATGTGGTCGAAAAAGAGAAGTCGATTATGAATAAGTTTACAAAGCCATGAATTGGTTTCAATGTGTATTGAGGTGTTTTCTTAGAGATAAGGTATCATTTGCATCTTGTTCCAGAATTGAGTTGCATTTGGACAGGTTATTAATAAGTGGTGCAAGGTTTCTACTTCTGTGTGGCAAAAAGAACAGAAGGGGTAAGAGGAAATGCCTAGTGAATATAGGTGTTGGCGTGTTGGAATTTTTTCATGACTGCATAACCATAAAAAGGTTTTAATTTTTGGAGGTAGTTTTAATTTCCAAATCCATCCATGGCCATTGTGGGAGTGATCTTGTTTAGTTATATGGTGGTAGCATGAGCATTCAGTGAAGGAACCGCTTGGAGTGAGTCCCCATGTAATTTTATCAAAGGTGAAGTGGTGTCTAGGGAGATATAATTGCGCAATTTTTTATTGTGCAGAAGGAGGGAGATCAAAGAATAGGTCGAAGATGGAGATAGTGCCCAAGTTAATATAAGAGGCTACTGGGGCATCCTGTTCTAAATTGGGCAATGGGCCTTGTATTTGATGTCGCAGAATATAATTTGGGCCCAACCAAGGATCCGTCCAGAATTTTACATGAGTACCTTTCGCAAGTTGCCATTGTATCCTTTTTTGACAAGTTGTCCATCCTTGTGTGATATGTTTCCACATTCTAGAAGGAGGACTGGGCCTGTTAGGTTTTGGAGGTGCATATTCTGAGATTAGTATAGTTTCCCACATAGAGGAGGGGTGATTGAATAGTCCCCAAGCAGTGCTTGCCAAAAGTGCTTAGTTTTTTCTTTTAAACGTTGTATACCTAAGCCACCTTCATTACGCGTTTTTTTTACTATGACCCATCGTATTAACTGCAACTTTTTCCTATGGGGTGTGGTCCCAAAGGAAATTTCTTTCATATTTTTCTAGTTGTTTTATATTATGAGCAGGAATAGATATGAGTTGCATGACATGGTTTGGAATTGAGTTTAGTGTGGATTCGATTAACGTGGTTCTACCTGCCAAAGTGAGGGTCTTTGTCTTCCAGCTTGCTAATCTGTTTTTAAAATTATCGATGATGAATTGATAGTCCCGTTTGGTGGGATGCTCTGTAAAGATGGGGAACCCCCAGGTATTTGCCAAAAGAGTGACCTTGTGGGATGTTAAAAGAGGTGAGTACAAAGTCTCTATCCTATTGGTAACAATTGTTAGAAGAAAACACGTGATTTGGCGTAATTTAACTTTTGACCTGAAAAGGTGTTGAAGTGGTTTACAATAATGCAATGACAGCTTGTTGTATCAATTTTGGAGGCCAAAATAATGTCGTCAGCAAAGAATAAATGGGAAATTGGTGGCGCCTATTTGTGTAAAATAATAGGTTTCCAAGTGTTATAATCCACCGCAGTATTGATGCTTTTGGAAAGCATTTCCATGCATAAGGAAGAATAGATAAGGTGATAGTGGGTCTCCCCGGGAAATATCCCTAGTTAAAGTGAAGAAAGGAGTAGGGCTACCGTTGAGGAGTATTGACGTCATAGATGGTAACACACGACATTATGAGATCAACTAAAGGCTTGGGGAAATTAAAGTGTGTAAGGGTTAGTCTTATAAAATCCCATTATAATTTGTCGAACGCTTTTTCTAAATTGATTTTTAAAAGCATATTCGAGCACTTAGCTTTTTTTGAACTATAATGGCATTACCCGAAGGACGTCTATTTTCTTGGAAAGCAGATTGTGACGGATGAATTAGCTTGTCCAGGAATGGTTTGATGCGATTGACAATGATTTTGGTAATTAATTTATAGATAGTGTTATAGAGACTAATTGGGCGAAGTGTACTGGAGATGAAGGGCTTTGGGTCTTTGGTATATGAAAGAGAAATGTCTTATTGATAGAGGCAGAGATAGAGTTTGTATTGAAAATGTGTTTATAAAATTATGTAACAGAGAGTCCTATTTGTAGCCAAAAATTCTGGTAAAATAGTGGGTATAAACCATCCGGGCCCGGAGATTTTAAAGGCCCAAATGAGTTAATTGTTTTCACTATTTCTATGTCACTTAATGGACTCTTTAATAAGGAGCCATCTGTAGCAGATAATGAGTTGTGAGTTGATGAATTGAAAAAAATATTGTGAAGAAATTTTTGAAGTTGTGTAAAGATTGTGAAATAATTAGTTATTAAATTTTTGATGAATGCCAAATCAAAATTCCACTCATCGTTATCATTTTCTAGAGCAGTGATGCGATTCCTTCGCCGTCTTTTTAGAGTTGTTAGATTGAAGAATTTCATTTTTGCATCACCGTCATTGAGCCAAGAAATACGTGATTTGAGCCTCCAGAATTCTTCGTCTAAGTTTAGAAGATGGTTATAATTATAAGTGAGCTCCTTTTCTAAATTTTGGAGAAAAATACTAGTGGGATAATGCATGGAAGCTTGAATACCTGTTAAGCATACTAGTAAGTGTTTCTTTTGGTGAAAGATGTTATCAAAAGAATTGTGATTCCAATCTTTGACTTGTAATTGAAAAAATTCAATAACATCTAATAAGTTAGGGTTATTGAGCCAGTTATTAGTAACTATATGGGCAAATTCAGGGTGTGATAGCCAAATAGTTTCAAAACAAAACACTGTATTATGAGGTATCACAAACTGTTCTAGAGATAGTAGGAGAGGACAATGATCTGAGTGTATGCGGGAAGGTGTTGTACTTGAGCTTCGGGAAAAGTAGTTAGCCATTCATAATTTGCAACCATGCAATCTAATCTTTCTAGAATAATATTTCTATGTCTTCTTTTATTTGTCCAGGTATAACGACTGCCTCTAAAGCCTAGGTCAACTAGATGGCAATAGTTAAACCATTTGAGCATTAAATAAGAACGTTTATTATTTAAACTTTTCTCGCCAAATTTTTCTGAAGCCGTTAGAATATCGTTAAAGTAACCTCCTACTAACCAAGGTCCTGAGTGATTTTGAGCGATTTGTTTTAAATTTTTCCAAAGTAATTTCCTCTTATGTAGGTATGGGCTAGCATAAATTGCAGAAAATAAAAAGTTACGAGGTTGAGGGTGTACCTGCACCATGCAGTGAATTTCCTGATTGGCAATTGCAATCTCCTGTACTGTGACTAAGTTGTCGATCCAAAGCACAACAACTCCACCAGCATGGCCTTATACAGGAGCTTTGGAGAGGTGTGCGAAACCAAAGTCTTCTCGAAGGATAGTATGGTCTACCAGGTGCGTGTTCGAGGAGTGCGATTAAAGAAGGTTTATAGTGGTGGAGCATGGAACGAAATTTCTCCTAAAATCTTGTTATTGGGCACCCTTACTATTCCAAATTATGAGATTCATGGATCTATTGACTTGGTTTAGAGGTAGTGGGTGAGTCTCCGGAACTTCCTGATTGTGGGGGTGGCCATTGCCCTAAGGAAGCTAGTGGTTCAATGTGGGCGTTATTACTATCGCATACTCACCTGCTTCTGGGTTTTGAGGAGGGCGAACCTTGATTAAACATCGCGTTTGTTCTGGAGGGCAGTTGAGAATGAGCTTTTTTGCGTACTGTTCTTTGAGGATGGAGATATGGCATCTCCCTAGCCGAATTGACTCTGTCCTGGTTTCTCTCATCTCCTCCATGACTGCCACTATTTTGTGAGAGTTTCTTTGTGCGTTGAGAGTTGGTGGATTGTTGCTCAGTGAGCTCGATGACAGAGTGAGTGGTTCGAATGGACTCATTGGTGATGTTGGTGGTGAATGTGCATGCATGAGTAGTTGTTGGTGGATCCATGGTATTGATGATTAGTGTGGTGGGCAAAACGGAAGTTCTGAGTAATTTTTGAGGAGTTTGGAATGTGGGATAAGTTTTGGGAATGGTCCAGTATCTTGGACGGATCGGAGGTGGTGATGTGGGTGTGTCCCCCAGTGAGTTACTTGTTGGGACATCGCCCATTGGTATTGGCCATAGAGTTCCATGCGCATCCTCATTCCCTCTGTATCTATCTGAGGCATATCTAACGGCTTTTGTATTTATCATCATGGTGAAGGTAGTGCATGGTTCTGGAGTCCAAGTTCTAACCATAATTGAGGTATGTTGTAAGGGTTCGGAGCTTGGAAGGTATATGTGATAGGGTATGTTTGTGAAGGAGGAACGCTGTGTTGCATGTTGTGGGAAGGAGGTTGTGTAGGTTGAGTGGTCTGTAAGGAAGAAGAGATTGTCGTTGGTGGTGCATGCGTCTGGTGAATGTACGATTGAGGCTCTCCATTTGAAGGATTTGGAGAGGGAAAAGTAGGGGGGTGTGTGAGACAGGAGGAATGATTGCTTTTGATGGTGAAGGATAATTTGGATTTACAACAATGGTGGGATCGGGCGGTGACTCAATACATGGTAATACAATTTCTAGGTTAGTGAGCTTTTCAGGTAGGCCTATAGGTTTCGTGTGGGTAATTGTATGTGAGGTTTGTATAGTGGAGGAGGGGGTGATAGTGGGCTCTAAGAGATGGGGTGGATTATGATTACCTACCGTATGAGTAAGTGGGCTAGCTATAGGTTGGCCATGTTGGTGGGTTAGTGTGTGCTGAGTTACGTTGTCGATAGAGGAGGTGGGGATGACGCGGAAACAATTAATGAAGGATGAGTGTTATGTGAGTACTATTCATAAGCCTGTCGTGGTTGGGCATAACAGATGTAGGAGAGAGGGTTTCATCGGCTTCATATGTGTGGGGAGTTTCTAATGATCGAGAAATTGGGCTCATAGGGTATTTCTGTTAGGCCTGCTGGGCTTGTTGTGCTTGTGGAGCTATTGCACTTTTGCCCACTTTCTTGGTTAAATCCTTATCCGCATCATTTAATAAATAAAAAGAATTAATCGTGAAGAGTGTAGGATTAGTAGAGTCAATACTTGTATCACGTACATTAGGGTTGTTGACCGTATCAATAATGGGCTTGAATGTGGCCCCCTGTTGGTGCGTCGTCATACGAGAGTGTTGTGCTGTATCGTTGGGTCATTGGTGTACTGGCCTTGACTGTATGGTATTGCGACGAGGGGAGGCATGATTGGTCAGTCTTTGTTTCCCATGTTTGTGGGGGGAAAACAACCGTTTGCCATTCCGAATTTGGGTATTGTTGGGCAGGCGTTGAAGATTGAATATTGGGATTTTTGGGAAGAGATGGAATGGGTGGAGTGGAGATGTACGTGCATGTTTTATTTGGATGGCCCAATCTACCAGAAAGGGTGCAGAGCATGTTGAGGCCCTCGTATAAGATTTGTTGCCGATGAGTCCATATAAAAATGTGGGATTTAAGAGGTTGCTCAAGGGGGACCTCAATTCAAATTCTAGCATGTCGTCCTCGTGTCGTAGAGGAAATGCATGTATCAACTTGAAGTAATTTGCCTAGTTTGTTACCAACACACTGGAGTATGTCTAAATCATAGAACTCCGTTGGTAGTTCAGCGAGGCGGCTCCATATAACTGAATATGTTAAAGGGGCTGCAGAGGCAATGAATTTGGGTTTCCACTTACGAACGGATAAAAATGATTAACTATAAACCATAGTCCGTCATGTAAAGCTTTTGCCATATTTTCCTCTTTCTGAAAATTAATGAGGAAAAATTCGTTTCCCAGGTCAATTAATGTGAAAAGTTAAGTAAGTTGCCACACGGACTATAATTTTTGTTTAAGGATTAGATGGCCCGCTTTTCGACCAAATACCTTGATAATGATTGAGTACTGCCATGGGAATATAATCTGGATTTGTCAGTGCTAGTAAGTGAAATAAAGTTGTCATTGAGGGAGTCCGATGAGATTTCATCAGATAAATCTGGCACTTATTGAGTTGCATTGATAGTTGAGGTAATTGGGTGTTGGTTAATAGAGTGCTCATAAAAGAGGTAGTGTGTTGTGCTGGTTGAGGTTGATTCATTGTGTCGATGTTCATGGAAGTGTTCATGATGTAATTGCATGATGTACAATTTAAGGTATTGAGTGTCGGTTGCTTGCTATATCCACTACAAAAAATTTAAAATTAGCTACGAACTTCATCACTAATCTGTCGCTAAACAACTCGTAGCTAACATAATTTTTTGATAATCTGTCGCTAATTCGTTGCTAAAAAGATTATCAACATATTTTTCTATTTAGCTACATAATTTGTACGTCACTAATTTTTATATTTTAGTAGTGATTGAATTTTCGGCATGACACTAAGATAGATGTGTGGCTATAAATTTGCCAAGATTAAAAATGATAATATTTGCGAGAAGGTTCAGTTGCACACATCAAAGATAAATGAGAAAAAGTAGTTTGAGATGGTTCAGTCAAATCCTGCTTGACCTCCCATTGCTTTATTTTCATACGTGTGAAATCATGGTGCATGAAAGTGTTAAAAGAGTATGAACTAGACCTAAAATCACATGGAAGAAAGTAGTCCGGAAGGACCTACAATCTCTAGTAAACAATGCAAATTTAACGAAAGCTAGGACAAAGTGGAAGATAAAAATCTATGTAGATGATACCTATTAGTTTAGAATATGTTTTAGACATGTTAACACCTATGTTGTATATCCTATGCTTTGTAGGAGTGGTTTAGCTTTTTAGAAATCTATATTTTAGAAAATATAGTGAAATGCATTTTATTTGTATTTGGCATGAGATAAGTTTAAGTAAAGTAACATGGTCAGTAATGATTTATATAACTGAATAAACTATTTCAGACCTAGACGTATTTGTTAATGTTGGTATTGTAGTCTAATGATCGCACGTTCATCAATTTATACTAAATATACATTGAAATAATCATTGAGCATAAACCTCATTGCTCAATTTCAATGTCTCTAAACACAAATTTTAATTACTCATTAAATTGTAAATATACATTGAAATTTACCCAAGCCATTACTCATTTGTCAAATACTCGTCGGATATAGGTAGGGGTGCCAATGGTTCGGTTCGGCCGGTTATTTTATAAATTTATACCATATCAATTTTTCGGTTATTCTAATATGCATAATCAAAAATAGACTTTTCGAAACCATCTCAATCATGTCGGTTTCTCTTCGGCATCGGTATGATTTGGTTAATTTTCAAAAAAAATTCTGAAATATTATGTAAAAGTCACTAGTAGAAGTAGAATACCATAACATACGTGCTTTCATAGGGCTTAGCAAAACACTCTAGACATTTTTAATGTTTAAAGGGTGATGAACAAAGAAAACATGAAAGATGGGAGAGTATAGATTGACTAACTATTCTACATGTTACAACCCGTAGAACTCGTACATTAAAATACACTGTGAAATAGCTCACATATGAGGACCCAAGAACCCGAAAAATGGTTTAAAGTTGAGAAAAAGAACAAAGGTGTCGCATAGCTAGATATGCGGACCGCAAAGCACAAATGCGGACCGCATATCCAACATCAGGGTCGCAAACTGCGACAGAGTTCTGGGCTGAAATTGTGTCAAAAATGCGGTCAGTATGCGAACCGCAAATATGACATCTTCCATCGCATAATGGAACAGAGTTCTGGGCTGACTCAATGTCTAAAATGCGACCAGAATGCGATCGCATTGTTGAAAATGCGAACCGCAAATCTGGCCCTTCTGCGTCGCATAATGCAACATATTTCTGGGGTGAGATTTGCGACCAAAATGCGAACCACATACCCTGTTTGCGGTGGGTATGCGATCGCAAACCTGAAATTTGTCAGGTACGTGTGCCACTTATTGCCAGGCCTATAAAAGCGACCCAAACCCGTCCCTTCTTCATTTTTCTAAGTCCCATCATAGTAGAGAGCCCCAAACGACCCCTCTCAAAGCCCTCACCTCAAAACAACCAAATCCCTCTCTTCCAAACTCTAAATTGAAGAAAGGAAGCAAGAAATTGAAGAGCTAAAGGAAACCCTAGCTGAGTTTTTCCCCTCCTACGAACCCCATTGGAGGCAAAGACCTAGAAATTGAGGAATTAAAGAAGAGGGTCAAATGGTTCATATGCAAGGTAAGCTACTACTCCCTTTCATGTGGTTTTCCCTTAAACATTCATGATAGGGGGTTGCATGTCTGTAAGAACTTAGGGGAGTATGACTAAGAAGCCATAAAATTGAAATGAGTAGGGTTAAACGGAATGGGTCATGCTTATTAGGGGTTGTAATTGGGTTGCATGTGCTGTAAATACGTTTAACGGTTTTAGGGAAGGAAGGGTGTAGAGAACCACCACATGAGTTTAGGAGATTGTGGTTAATGATGGCTATCACGCGTAGTGAGTAATCATTGAGCTATTCTTTAATTGTAGATTAAAGAATTGTGGCAAATTGCGTAGCTTGAGAACCGACGCAATAAGCACCAGGTATGTGAGACTATACCGTTCCTTCTTTTGCATGATTCCTATTGAATACAATGCCACGAATAAGCCCCAAAGAACATTCTACTCTTAGGAGCTAGTGTTGCTTATGTTGTTCTTCCCTCTATGGAAGGATTACTCTTGCTTCATGATAACAACGTTGACGGAAATCCTTGAGTCTCATAACTATCAGGTTAAAAAGGTAATTCTTAATTACGTAAGAAAGAAGGAATAATAATGTAACAAGTCAAGAACACAAGTTCATGAATAAGCTCGCAATGTATTATGTGTATATATATATGTGTATGAATGAATTGGTATGACTGCGCCTAACGAAGGCCGGGTATGTTGTGACCGAGCCTAACAAAGGCCGGGGATGAGCCCACAGAGGCATATGAAAATGATAAGCCCACAGAGGCATATGATATGACCGAGCCTATTACGGCCGGGTAAGGTATGCTATGAGACGATAAAGAGCCCATGGGGCGTATGTGATTGTGTGGTAACGTGTATGCAAACGGTTTCGGTAACAGTAAACGTATATGAAAATGGCAAGCCCACAGTGGCGCAGATAGTGGTTTAAGGTAACGATTGCGTAATGCATCCGGTAATGTGAATGTATCTGAAAATGGCAATCTCGCAAAGGTAAAAGTATAATGCTGTAATGATGGAAATAGGCAATATAACAACGATGTAATGTAAGTATGTAATTAGACATAAATATTATTACGTGTCGTGGTAGCTGCCCTCAGAGGTAATTCCGTTGCTACGAGTTACATGTTTCCATCCTGATGTTTATATTACTGCGCTTATATTGTGTTTCCTGTCTTACATACTCAGTACATTTTCCGTACTGACGTCCTTTATTTTGTGGACGCTGCATATCGTGTTGCAGGTCCTAATAGATTGACAGACGAAGCTCCCCCGCCGCAGTAGGCTACCAGTTCAGCAGACATAGCAAGATTCATCTTTCAGACTTGCTATATTTGGGTATGCATTTCGTATAGACATTTTGGGCATGTCGGGGCCCTGTTCCGACATAGGATGTTTAATGTCTGTTCTTGTAGAGGCTCAGTAGACAATGTCAGTAGTGTATAGACAATGGTTGGTTAAGTACAAACAGGTGTTAGGGTATGTCCACGTTTGTAAATCTTATGCCTAAAACGCAGTAATACGTTTTCACGGATATATATATGTATGTATGCATGTGCACGGAGTGTCTCTCCCATGAATGGTTCAATTAAATGATCTTTTTGTTTGAAATAATAAGATAGCTAAAATGAAGGGTTCGCCGGTACTCTGCAAGCAGGATCCGGTGCCCGTGTCGTGGACCCGCCGGGCGGGGCGTGACACTACAGCACCATAAAAGAAATTAAGCAAATACAAAGAAAATATAAATCATATGAATGAAATTATATTAACCAATTTGGGACTCAAGAATAAAGTCTATAGAAGATTAAATATTCAAAAAGATTAATCTAAATCATAAGAAATAAAATATATTCAATACATTATAGTTTGATACTCGTAATCGCTAGAATACCTCTCTTGCTAGTGAATATACTAGTTTCACTAGGAGTAGCATAATAGGTTTGAGAATTAGGATTTTGAGTTTAATTACTTATTGGCTTGTAATTGTTTTCATAATTCCAAGGCCCAAAGAAAAATTTAATGCTTTTATTATTTTTAAACTTAATATGCAAATATATTTCTTAAATATAAATTTCTTCGGTTCAATATTTTTTCGATTTATTTTTATAAAATAAAATACCTACCGTTTATCGGTACCATAATAGATTTATATAAAAACTTATAATTTTATTAAAAAACTTAAAAATTGATTCGATACGATACGGTTCAATCAATTGAGCCAATTTTTAAATATTTAATGACACTCTTACATATAGAAGTGAGTTTTCACCAATCCCCTTAGAATCTTTAACTTTGAACTTGAACCCAAAACCAATTGTATCACGCATTTGCCATTTCCATTAACATCCTTCCTCTAGTACCCAAAATGAAAGTATTAACATCCCTTTTGTAGGATTGGCTTAAAAATGAAATTGAATTGGAAGGAAAAACATTTCTACCTAAAATCCTGTTTTCCCTTTCTTCTAGACTCTCCTTGCTTAGAGATAGAATAGACATTTTAGGCTTTTAGCTTAACGAGCGTTTCTTTCTTTCCTTCTTTCTTCTTCTCTTTTTAACAACAAAATGAGCTCTTAAAAACCTTTCTCTTTCTCGTCTATGTCTCAACCTACCACCAACCCCAAGAAGCGCTCATCAATCTTCATCTCCACAAATCCATCCTCCTCCACTCCGACCACCGGCAGCGGCGACGTTGGCAGCGGAACCCCAGCTTATTCTTTGATGAAGAAGGCTAAGTCACAAGCTGTAAACGGCCAGCACGTTCACTTCGATAACCTTGAAGACCCTTCTGGTAACTCGGCCATGATGGAGGATTCGAACATGGACGCGCCTTCACGCGCCTCAGTTGGTGGTGGGGTTACTGCCAATTTGTCTCGCAAGAAAGCTACCCCTCCTCAGCCTGCTAAGAAACTCGTCATTAAGCTCGTCAAAGGTTTGATTTAGCTCTCTATTTTTTTTTTTTGCATAATTCAGTTTTCTAAAGATTTGAATTTTGTTAACTATTGCTGCTCCTTGGTCATATTAGGGTTCTTAGGGTCTAAGCACAAATGGGTTTTTAGAAAAAAAAAAAAAAAAAGGGAGACATTTTACCTTAAATGAATGAATGATTGCCAAACTATGTGCAATTAGGGTTGTACTCCTAAGGCGGTATGTATTTTTTCCAAATACAAAGTTATCAAGATTAATTAGTTCTGCATTTTAGCTTGATAAGAGATAAAATTTAGCTCGATTGTGGTATCATGGGGTATCCTAGTCATGATAATTGGCGTGATGCAGAAAAACTATGGTAAATACATGATCTTTTTTTGTTAAAATGGCAGTGGTGTCTGGGCTAGTTTGCGCGCACCTCTACTACTTCCCATCAACACAAGTATAGGGTAACTCGGCCCAGCAAGGCTTAGGAAAACAGGAAAAAATCACCCTGGCACATCTAATGAAGTTAGGGTTCATTTTATCATTTTATCGTATGATAGAATTTTGTTGGATAGTGTGATAATGAGCGATCTTTTAGAATTTCTTAGGAAATCATGTGCACATTGGTTGTCAAAATAATTGTACTAATGTTTTCTTAATAATAGAGTCCTTCATGGGATTATGAATGCTATCTCAATTTACATGGATAAGCATGTGCAGTTTTTGATTCTTATTAATATAGCATTTTACCGTGTATTATCTTCTCCACTCTCTAGAGTGTGGACAAGGACTCAATTGTCTTTACTGGTGCATATGCTTAATAGCCATAATCCGGCGACTGAATCTCTGTTTCTTACATTGTATTAAGTCTCCAGTGCTACAATAGTTGGTCAATTATCTTCTAGTTTTTTGTTTTTTTTTTTTTTTTCCTCACTGCTTTTCAAAGCTTCCGCAGAACTAAGTGCCACAGCTTTTCTGTGTTTGTTCTTTGCGTTGATAGGCATAGTGGATCAAAATCTTAACAAAAGAAGGTCTGCGTATGGATTTCTCCAATCTGAGGGAAAGAAGACACAACCTTTAAAGTATATGCTAGATAGTGTTGGATCGAAGGTCATGCTACTTAGGCTGCTAGAGTTTGGAAAGGAAGCAATAATTTGATATGTATTACTATTACAAATACAAAATTTTGTGTATGAACCACAAATGTTTTGTATAATAGTTGGATACAAGGGCTTTTTACCAACTATATCAATGTATTTGTTACTTTATGGAAGGAAAAAAGATATTGTATATGAAATGCTTTGTGTCCCTTAAAGAATTTCTTTTTATTGGTTAGGAAAGGGTCGAATGAGAAGTAAAATATGAGTAAGAAGAAGCTGCATCCGCAATTTTTTTTCACTTCTACACAACCATCTTAACGATGAGTCACCCAGATTTTTTGGCTTCTGAAAGATCCCCTTTCTCCAAGCACCATAGTCAGACAAACCTTTCATTTGCTTCAACTAACATTTATTGAGGCAACTCTCTTACCATTCCTGGAAAACATCTATTTTAGGCTGCTATGATACTGAACTCATTAGAGTTGATATCTATTGTCATGTTCTATGGATTTTGGACACTGAGAGTCGGAGACCCTTTTGACATTTCGACAAGGTCGACTAATGGGCTTAATACTTGAAGGGTATTAGGTCGGCTAGGCTTGAATAGATGCATGACATAAATATGGTGGTTGGTTGATTGTATCTTAGGCTTACTACGTGTGGCTGCATAAGATGTAAAGCTGCTCCCAAGTTGACAACTTTAGAGGGGAAATCACGGGAGCGCTTGATGATACCGCCAGCCGGCTAATCCACACATAATGCTAGTTTTGAAAGAAGTACGTAGCGTATCACATTCCTTGGTCCCCAATGATAATTGTAGGAAAAACGAATAACACATCAGCAATTTATCAAACAGGATAAAGGAAAGTTAAGGAATGATCATACTTTTTAATGAAAGATGCTCTAGTTAATGCAGTAGAGTCTCTATGTTGTTGCACGCTTTTTGAAAATGGGCTAAGTTGAAGTGTAATAGTTTTGTAACGGGATGTTGATTAATTAATTAGAGTTATCACCTACAATTACTAGGTTTACGGCACCTAATGCATTATCTATGTGTTGTATAGTACTCCTAAATATCCATAACAAAAACAACTCTAAGGTAAGAAACTCGATTATTTTAAGGGAGGAGTGTGAGGCAACCTTCAAAATCCACATAATACGCGGTTACCTTCTGGATTAAGTTAATTAATTAAGGCGTCATTAAGTGTTTAAGTCTAAGTATTAATACTTTTACAGATCGAAATACCTAAGAGTTTAGCACATAAAAAAAGTATTTACGGTTCTAAGTGATTAAAAGAGTTACTAACTGTGACAAAGGAAAGACGTAAAGGAAAAAAATTATTAACTAAGTATTAGCTAGGGTTTGAATTAATTAACGGCAATGATCAACTAGTTATTACTTCCTAAAGATGAAGACAACTTTGGCCTAACATGACCTAATTTAAAACCCAAACAATTTGACTCAGAATGGGCCAATTCTTGTTGACTTAGTTCATGGCTACCAAACTGGTCAAGGTCCAAAAACATTTTGGGCTTGAACAACTTTTTTAAACACGAAGATGACTTTTGGATGGTTTGGCCTTCAAAAAGTGATTAGTTTCACTTTTGGATGGCTGAATGGGCCTCGGAACTATTATTCTGTAGTTTGTTCTGTGCCGAAATGGACCACTCCCAGGGTTCAAACAGAATACTCTAGCGGATGCAATTTGGACTTCAACCAAATGAATATTGTTTAACTCTTATGAACAATTCTTACTTAAACTAGTTTTTCCAAATTTAAATGTTTACACTTGATCAATTAACTTGAATAAGTTTCAGGGACATATGCTCGAATTTAAACTACAAATTTTGAAGACCTCTAAACTAACCATTTTCTAAGTGTATTAGATTTGCTTCCTAAAACTTTAATACCATTTGATTTAGTCGAAATACATTTATTTTTAAGTGGCTGGATGCTGCTTGAATTGTTTAAATGTTTTAGGTCCATCTATTTCAAAGTGACTTGATTCTGCATATTTCGGTCAAATTTTCTGTTCTGGTGAATACGAGTTCATGATTCGTTGGCAGCTCAAGAGGGTTAAGATAGGAAAATTCGTTATCTCCATGCTATTCATTTTGGTGATGGGAGTGCTGAGTAAAATGATGGACAAGGCGTGGGAAGGGGTCTTTTGAGGGCCTTTATTGCACCAATCGGGGGAATAGAGCGACATAAGGATCACACATATTGTGTTTGCAAACAACACTTTAACTTTCAATGATGCAAAGGTGCTTTGGTCGACACATACCTTCAGTAGGTTCTTATATGGTTTCAAGTTTTTGTGAGTCCCAGGATCAATCCTCAGAAAATGCAATTTTCTTGGGGATCTTACATGTGGTGAGGTGAACGACATTGAATATCTAACACTTCTATAAAAAAATAAAATAAATAGAATATCTAACACAAGTGTTTAGTTGTAGCATTAGGCCTCTCCTTGCTACCTACGTTGGTTTGTCGTTGGGTGCTTCAAACAAGGGTCGAGCAGTGTGTGATTGAGAATTGAGAAGAGATAGAAGGGTGGCAAGAGGTACATGTCGGAAGAGGGGAAGGAAATACTAACCAAGAGTGCTTTGTCAATCATTTCCACATATTACTTATCAAAAAAATTGATGTAGGCACTAATTAGAGTGACCAAAGTTGGAGAGATTTAAGAGGAATTTTTCTTTAAGTGGCTACAAATGGAACTAGGAAATACTACTTTGTGAGTTGGGAGGTCATCATGATCTTGAGGGAATGAGGACTTAAAGTAAAAGATCTCAGAGTTTTCAGTATTGCTTTGCTTGGGAAGAGGATATGGAGATTCAGATCGAGGAGCGGGCTTCTTGGTGGGAGCTCATTGTTGAAAAGTATGGTATTTGGGATGGGATAAAGGACTAGGAAATTATATTGTTGTTTAGGTGTGGATTATTTAGGAGCATTATGAAGGGATGGGAAAACTTCAGTGTCACATTACTTTTAAATTATGTGATCGGAACAATATTAACTTTTGGAGACACTAGTTATGTGGAGAGAACGTGCCAAGGATAAAGATTTTCTTAAATATACAAAGTGTTGAGGCTAAACAAACATGGCAGTGCAACAGTTCCGGTGGGTACAAGATAGGGGTGTTCAGCAGGAACCTTAGGTTCTAGTATATGAGGAAGGTCAGTGAATTCCAAAGTTTAGTGGAGTTATGTAGAGTTGCGCTAGTGGGGCCCGAACAACATCGTCATAAAAAAGAAATGTCTAGTAGAGTTACATTACAAACAAAATTAATCGAATGCTATGCAGGACTCGTGGAGTTGGTAAATTGGGGGAGAGAACATGTTTCAATTAAATCATACTATCTTTTGTTTTATATAGGAAAAGTCCTCGTGGGCTTTTGGCCCCCAGTTGGCTCACATGTTTTAAACTTTGAGGGGCACTACCCTCTTCCCAATTGAAAATCAGGCTTTGTCCCCGGCAAGTATTGTACTAGTGACGTGTGCCTAATCCGCACATCACATTCAACGTTCCTGTAACTGATCTTAAGCTCTAACGACAACTAAGTTAAATTATATTATCAGAAATTGTTGGTGAGGGAAAGGTGGATTTCCCGCATCTTTTGATTTGGATCCCATTTGCGCCTAGAAAACTATGCTTCTTTGCGTGTTTGGCAGCTAGGGCTAGGTGAGCAATACTAACTGCCGGGAATTTGAGGAAGAGGAGGATCATATATGTAAGCTGGTGTGATATGTTTAGAGCGCGAGAGAAGGTGCAGATCACCTCCTGTACATTGTCAGCTAGCAATGCGCTTCTGGTGGGGATTCTTGAATTGGTTTGGAGTAGTGGGTGATGTCAAGCATGGTAAAGCTATGTTGCTCAGACACGGGAGTTTAGATGCCGCACCCGTGTCAACACGCTACTAGTATGGGTGTGGGTATGAGATCTGGTACGGATCTGGTCAAACAATTTTAGGTATTTTGATCACGACGGACGGAAAAATTCGAAAGGTGATACAATTTGATTCCTGAAATCAGAATCAAAACTAGGATAAATTTGAAGAAAATAGCATAACTTATCTAGGAAATCAATGCTTTACTTATCTACAACTTGAGAATAAAAAAGAAATCCACATTTTGCAAGCTATACGAAAGTATTCCACAAAATTTCTCATAATTTAAAGATATTTCTATATTGTTATTTTTTTTGAATTATATTAAGTCGGATCCATTCTCCGCGCCGTATCCGTATTAGGATCTGTATCCCCTAATCTTAGAATTTACATTTAGGAGGATCCGACCTCTAGATCCGCACTCGTGTGAAAGCAACTTAGTGGTAAAAGATGTACTGTTTAGTTGGCCTTCAAAATAAGGAAACTAAGATCCACAACATGTGATGTTGTCCCCTAGCTCTGGTTTGGGTTATATAGGAGGAGGAAATAGAATGGCATTTGAGGGAGTTGAGAATGGTTTTGTATATTTAAGGAATAACCTTATGTCTCTAGTTTCCTTTTGGTGCACCCATGAGTTTCTGGTTTGTACAGATGTTTGAGTGACCTCTATGGAGAACACATGTTTTCTTGTAGGCTCTCTATCTCTTGGTATACTGCTTATGGTTGCAGATCTTCCCTGCATCCGTAAAATTATGTACTTTATAAAGCTATTTGGTAAAGGCGAACTTATGATGGTTAAGAGTACATGAAACTTTTGAGATAATTATTGAAGAGAGGACTCGAAACTATTAAAAGAAACTTTGAATAACTATGGTTAGATTCTAGAAATGGGAAGATTCATTAGTCAATTGAAAAAATGGTGAATTCGCTTGGCCATTTTAGGAACTCAATAATTGGGAATTTACTTTGGTAATTGTCTTCTGGAGCCACTTTTCATTATACCTACAAAAAAGATGCGACTAAATTGCAATATATCTCTTTCGATTGGTTTACAACAGTGTCATTGTTGATAATTCCTACCTTGTTTCTCATTGCATGGTTTTTTTCCTGTATAAATATCTAATTTATCGTGCCGTATCTTCCTTTTTTTTATTGGTGTTTATTGATTTATATGCTCATCGTCATCATATTGCTAACACCTAGTTGTTGGCCCTTCCCAGGGGAAAAAAATGGAAAAGAAGTAGGTTAAGAAGTAGTGATAACAGGGCTTTCATTATAGCTCTGTCAGAAAAAAAAGGAAAAGAAGTAGCTATAGAAGCCCTGTGAATAAACAGGGCTTTCATTATAGCTCTGTCAGAAAGAAAAAGATTTCAATTGGAAAGCTTGTTCATTAATAACATACTGTAAGAATAAAGTCAATTAGAAGTTGGAGACTGATATCTCTCTGTGTTGATGGTACATACTAACTTGAAGGGATTTCGTCAGATTAACATAATTTACTTTCTATACTAAGTCATATCTTTTTTATTTTATTTTACTTTGGATAAGTATAACTTGATATCTCTTTCGTTGGAGTCTAGACCAATAAGTTATTATTATTAGTAGTAGTATTTTTTATAAGTTATTATTTATTCTATTCTTTCATGACATAAGCTGCTGTGGATTATTGTAGATGAGGTGTCAATATTTTGAAGGCAACAATGTATAAGCTTAACCTTTCCATTTGTTTTTTTCTCCCTGAAGCAAAACCTACATTGCCGACAAATTTTGAAGAAAATACTTGGGCAACTCTAAAGTCAGCTATTAGTGCGATATTCTTGAAGCAGCGTAATCCGTGTGAATTAGAGGCGCTTTATCAGGTGCATGTTGCAACATTACTTTCTAATACTGTAGCTTATAAAAGTTCACTGATTGAGTTTTCTGTTGTAGGCTGTGAATGACCTTTGTCTACACAAAATGGGTGGAAGTCTATATCAACGAATTGAAAAAGAGAGTGAATCACACATAGCTGCAGCTCTACGGTCTTTAGCTGGCCAAAGTGAAGATCTTGTCGTTTTCTTATCACTTGTTGAGAGGCGCTGGCAGGATTTTTGTGACCAGATGCTGATGATTCGTGGAATAGCTTTGTATCTTGATAGAACATATGTGAAACAAACCCCAAATGTGCGTTCTCTATGGGATATGGGCTTGCAGCTTTTCCGCAAACATCTCTCTCTTGCCTCAGAAGTAGAATACAAAACTGTATTTGGCCTCTTACAGATGATTGAGTCTGAAAGGTAATTAAGTTTTCTTATTGATTTTAATAATTTCGAGATTGGTTGGTTCATCTTTGGTTGTTTGTATATATGCTTTTATTGGATGGGGAATGTTTTTTGCTTAACTAGTTCAAGTGATTGCTCCTCATACATAAAGTAGTAGAAGAATGAGGTCTTAAGTACATAAAACCTTCTATCTATTATGAAAAGAAAGAGGTTCTTTTGCAGAGGTGGGAATGAGCAGGGTCTGACCTGCCATGCATCAACCGGTTGTTTTGCCTCTTCAATGCCATGTTTGACAGTATTGGATCTTCTCTCTTTCATTTGGGAGAGAATGAAAAGAAGATAGCTTATCTTTCTTTTCTTCTCCTTTCTTTTGGGTCTATATGGGAAGGTTAGTTTTAGTAATTACTGATCGAGACATAATTAAGCTGTGAGAAATAGTACACAGAAAAATATTATGTTATTGATGTACCCTAACTATAATACAAGTACCTCTATTTGTAACAATATACAATACTTGCACTACTCCTATTCCATGTGGGTATGCTTATTCACATAACAACTAACTAACTAATGCTCCCCTTAAGCGGTGCATACAAATCATATGTACCGAGCTTGTTACATATATAACTAATGCGAGGACCAGTAAGAGACTTGGTCTTCTCAGAGTATGTTTTCTCTGACGAAGTGACAGTCAATCTCAATGTGTTTAGTTCTTTCATGAAACACCAGATTTGATGCAATATGAAGGGCAACTTGATTATCTCACAAGTTCCATCTAGTTGATTTCACAAAATTTCAACTCCTTGAGCAATTGTTTGATCCAAACTAGCGTTGCCATAGCCATTGCTCAATATTCTGCTTCTGCACTATACTGAACAACTACATTCTGTTTCTTCCTCTTTCAAGATACCAAATTGCCTCCTACTAAAACATAATATCCAGACATAAAACGTCTATCTGAAGCTGATCCTGCTTAATATTATCTGAGTATCCAACGATCTCCTCATGGCCTCGATCCTCAACCAATAACTCTTTTCTTGGAGCTAATTTTATATATTGAAGAATGCGGACAACTACATCCCAATGACTATCACAAGGAGAATCCATAAATTGTCTTACACCACCCACAAGAAAGAAAATGCCAGGTCTAGTCACTATAATATAATTTAATTTACCAACCAGCCGCTTATATCTTGCAAGATCGCTAAGCGACTCCCCCGTCTTGGCAGAAGTTTAGAATTCGTATCCATCGGAGTGTCAACAGGTCTACAGCCTGTCATTCCTGTCTCCTCAAGAATGTCTAAGCCATACTTCCGTTGTGAGATCAAAATACCTGAGCTAGATTGAGCGACCTCAATAACCCAAAAATATTTTAATCTGCCAGATCCTTATTCCGAAAGTGTTGAAAAAGATGTTGCTTCAATTTAGTAATACCATCCTGATCATTGCCGGTAATAACAATATTGTCAACATAGACCATCAGATAAATACAGAGACTTGGAGCACAATGCCGATAAGACAAGGAGTGATCAGCTTCACTCTGAGTCATGCCAAATTCCTAGATAACTGTGCTGAACTTACTAAACCAGGCTCGAGGATACTGCTTGAGACCATAAAGTGATCGGCGCAAGCGACATACAAGGCCACGAGATCCCCATGAGTAACAAAATCAGGTGGTTGCTCCATATAAACTTCATCCTCAAGGTCACCATGAAGAATAGCATTCTTAATGTCCAGTTGATAGAGAGGCCAGTGGCAAACAACAACTATGGATAGAAAAAGGCGGACTGATGCTATTTTAGCTACGAGAGAGAAAGCATCACTTTAATTAAGCCTAAATATTTAGTATATCGTTTGGCAACAAGACGGGCCTTAAGTCGATCAACCTTGCCTTTCGGACCAACTTTGACTGCATAAACCCAACGACAACCAATAGTAGATTTACCTGAAGGAAGAGGAACAAGTTTTCAAGTGCCACTCGTACGTAAAGCAGACATCACTTCAACCATAGCCTATTGTCATCTTGGATGAGACAATGCTTCACCTATAGACTTAGGGATGAAAATAGAGGACAAAGAAGATATAAAAGCATAATGGGGTGATGACAAACGATGATAACTTAAACCGACATAATGGAGATTGAGATTAAGTATGGTCAGTATACCTTTCTGAAGTGCAATAAGTGTACTAGGAAGAGACAAGTTCGCAGTAGGAGCAGAGTCAGGTGCAGGACGTGAATTAGCTGGGCCTGATGCTGGGCGCGGACGACGACGATAAGTCAAGAATGGTGTTCCTGTGGCTGGGAATCTAGGAGGTGCAATACTAGACTCTTCAACAGTTGGTACAGGTAAGACTTCTGTGGCTGAAAGTGGAGGAGGAGCTATAGTAAACTCCTCAAAGGTCAGTATAGGTAAGACCTCATATATATCAAGGTGGTCAGAAGAGGTAAAGAAAGGTTTGGACTAAAAAAAAAAAATGACGTTAGTTCACATACGGTACCTACGAAGATCGGGTGAGTAACAACGATATCTCTTCTGAACACGAGAATAACCAAGGAAGACACACTTAAGAGCACGAGGAGCTAACTTATCTTTCCCAGCGGCTAAGTTATGAACGAAACATATGTTCCCAAAAGCACGAGGGGGAAGAGAGTATAAGGGTGACTGGGAAACAATACTAAATAGGGAATCTGATTCTGGATGGGAGATGAAGGCATCCGATTAATCAAATAACAGGTTGTGAGAATTGCATGGCCCCAAAAATGCGACGGAACACGAGATTTAATAAGAAGTGTGCAAGTAGTCTCAAAGATGTGCCTATTCTCTCTCTGCAGCCCCATTTTGCTGAGGGGTAATAGGACAAAATGTCTGATGAGTAATTTCTCGAGAAGTCATAAACTGTTGAAATTGAGAGGATAAATATTCTAAGGCATTATTACTATGAAAAGTGCGAATAGAAACACCAAATTGATTTATGATTTCAGCACAAAAATTCTGGAATATAGAAAACAACTCAGAACGATCTTTCATTAAGAAAAGCCAAGTACTATCTTCAATAGTCATCAACGAAACTAACAAAATGACGAAACCCCAAGGTTGAACTGACTCTACTAGGACCTCATATATCAGAATGAACTAAAGAGAAAACAGTCTCTGCATGACTCTCAACACTACGCGGAAAGGAGGCCTAGGTATGTATAGACAGCCTAGACAAACTAGGCACCATCTTCTGAAGCTCGGATAAACTCGGATATCCTAAACGTCTGTGAATTAGGTCTGGGGGATCTGTAACTAGACATGCTGTGGAGCGATTTAGTGAGTCAAGGTAGTAAAGGCCTTCTGATTCACACCCTCTGCCAATCGCCTGTCCCGTACTGCGGTCCTGCATAATAAAAGAATCATCAATAAAATATATACCACAATGGAGGGCTCGAGTTAAACGACTAACAGATGCAAGACTAAAAGGACAGCTAGGGACAGAAGATAGGGGGATTGGCTTGTTCAACTCCTTTTGCTTTACTTTGAAACCCATTGGCTAAAGTAACAATGGGAAGAGAGACCGGTAATACACAATATTCGACAAAAGTGATTTAATACCAGAAATATGATCAGAAGCGTTCGAGTCCATGATCCAGGTCCAAGAGTACTAGACTGGGAAACACAAGCAAAAAAATTACCAGCAACAAAAGTATCAGTCTGAGCAATTGAGGCTACTTGTGGAGATGTCTGCTTACTTGCTCGATACTGAAGGAACTCATTATATTCCCCTTCAGACAAAGAAAATCCCTTGTTACCTGTAATCTCGGTCTGAGCAACATAAGCATTTTTAGGTGGTCGACCATGTAAAGAACAGCACACTTCACGAGTGTGTCCAAGTTTATGACAATAAGAACACTTGGGTCTAGATCTTCCAAAATGATCCTCTCCTCGTCTATTCTCCATAGTTTAAGATGCCCGATTTTCCCTTGTCTTGGATGCGAGAACAGAGTAGTCAAGTGTCTGTGAGGAAATCATTGGGTGACTTGGCGCTGCAGCAAGGCGAAGTAATCGAAAGAACAATTCATCAACTGCAGGGACAGTTAGACTCGCCAAAATCTGGTCACGCACTGAATCAAGGTCATTAGGAAGTCCAGCGAGTGTTAGAACTAGAAACATCTTTTGTCGTTGCTCTTGCTGCTTTTCAAATTGCTCCATGCCTGTACTTGTCCCAAGTAAGTCGACATACTCAATTTCTGTTACTTCAAATTCGTCATCCGCGATATCACATCATAGAAACGAGATATGTCATTAGTGTATAGAGTGCGGGCCTATTCCCAAACTAAATGACATGCCTGGTATGGACGAAACAAAGGCATCAATTTGGAATCAATAGATCGCCACAAGATACTACATAACTGAGCATCAGTCTTTTTTCTCATTGTGCTTTGGCCTTTTCATCTCCCTCACTAGCCTTTTTGGTTAAGTGATCTTGAACACCTTCACCTTTACACCACAACTCCATAGACGAAGCCCAGATAAATAATTTGAACTTCCAAGTAGGAGTTCAGAAGTAATCATAAAGGTTGAATTTCCAACTCCACTGTTCTTGAAACCCAAAGCATCAAATCCGAGGGGCATGATTGGATCAAATAATTACGAAATCACAAAATTGGTGGCAAAGTTGGTCCAAAATTGTGTTATGCCATAGAAACAGTTAACAAGCAGCAAAAAAAATACACTGTAGCCGCCGGAAACTGAAGCAGTCGCCGGAACCTGCCAATAGTCGCTGGAAAATAAAAAAAGTTGTCGGAATGGGATGAAACTTGAATGTATTGAGTCGGAATTAGTAGGCGAGCAAACTGTCCTCAAGGAACTTCTCCAAAAATTGGCCGAAAAAGGTCGTACTCGCCGGCGTGTGAGCTCACGCGCTCGCCGGAACCCTAGCTTCTGACGGTGCGTGAGGGCGCGTGGGGCTGCTTCTATCGGAGAGCTGGATGGGGTTAGGTCACCGGACGATGACAAATTTTGTTTAACATATTTCATTCTGGTTACAGATTAGGTGAGGCAGTTGAAAGGACACTGCTCAACCATCTTCTGAAGATGTTCACTGCCTTGGGGATTTATGCGGAAAGCTTCGAGAAGCCATTTCTTGAGCGTACTTCTGAGTTTTATGCTACTGAAGGTGTCAAATACATGCAACAGTCAGATGTTCCAGATTACTTGAAGCATGTGGAGGTATGCTTCTGCTCTCCCTGTAACCTGCTGTTTAAGCAATTAATGTTAATAGTGACATTGTTTTACTGTCCCCTTTGTTAGTAATACTCCCTCCAACCAGAACTTCACCTTGTAATTATTTTCACGAAGATTTTTTTACTCTAGAAGTTTGTGGTTATTATACTTTTTGTAATTTTTAAATAAATTTAGTATCGGGAAAATAACTGAATCTAAAATCAAACTAAAAGCTGGTCAATTCCAAAATCAGACTATCTCTTTTGGGATGGGGATATTGCTTTTCACAAGCATCCCTTGTTTAGTCAACAACTGAAGTTCCTTCTTTGCTACAGGTGAGGCTACATGAAGAACATGAAAGGTGCTTACTCTACCTGGATGCAGGTACAAGAAAACCACTGATAGCAACTGCAGAGAGGCAACTTCTAGAGCGACACATTTCTGCCATTCTTGATAAGGTGTTTCTTCTGAGAACTTCCTGACGCCCTGTCTGTTTATCTCTTGCTAGCGTGTCTACAATTTCTTTAATGAATCCTTCAACTATCTTTCCAGGGTTTCACGATGTTGATGGATGGTAATCGTATTGAGGATCTCCAGAGAATGTATGTGCTATTTTGCAGGGTGAATGCCCTCGAATCATTGAGGCAAGCCCTTAGTTCATACATCCGACGAACTGGTCAGAGCATTGTGCTAGATGAAGAGAAAGACAAAGACATGGTTTCCAGCCTCTTGGAGTTTAAGGCATCCCTTGATACAATATGGGAAGAAAGCTTTTCTAAGAATGAAGCTTTTAGTAACACTATCAAGGATGCATTTGAGCATCTCATAAACATACGCCAGGTATAGTTTTATTTTATTTTATTTTATGAGAATGCATACACCAAGTATAGTTACTACTCACTAGCAGTTTCTGCCATATATATGGAAACATGATACGGTCAAGTGTCATTTAACTAGTAAATTAGAGATTATCATATTTGGAATAGGGTGCAACTAGCATGTTACACTAGCTTATAACATGAGAGGAAGTCATTTGAAATGGTTGGACCATATCCTACGTGGAGGCCTATATGAGATGCTTCAATGATTGAAGATGATAAAAGTGTATTAAGTCAATCTAAAATCACATAGAGGGAGTTATGCCAAAAGCTAAATTGCTCCGACATGGCAGTTTAGGTGCCGCATCCGTGTCGACACGACACCAGTATGTGTGTGGGTGTGGGATCCGTACCGGATCTGATCAAACAATTTTGGGTACTTTGACCACGACGGACGAAAATATTCGAGATGATATACAATTTAATTCCCGAAATCAAAACCAAAACTAGGGTAAATTTGAAGAGAATAGTATGCCTTATCTAGGAAATCAATCATTTTCTTATCTACAACTTGAGAATAAAAAAGAAATCCACACTTTTTAAGCTATACATAAGTATTCCCCGAAATTTGTCATAATTTAGAGATAATTTTTATATTTTATTTTTTGAATTATTTATAGCCGGATCCTCGCACCCATCCGTACTAGGATCCATATCCCCGAATCTTAGAATTTACATCTCGAAGGATCGACCTCTAGATCCGCACCCATGTCGGACACTTGCACTCGTGTCCAAGCAACTTAGGTCAAAAGACTTGTATACTCTGAGAATTATACCATAGCTAAGAATAAATTAAACAACGAATCCACATAGGAAATACAAGTTGGGATTAAGTTTTGGTTGCATTGAAAAGGGTTCATGTTTGCTACGATTAAGAAACCCAAGTTAGGTGATGATAGAAGAGGAATTACAATTGTATTTCCCCTACTATTTACTGCTACAACGTTAATCCTTTGTTGGGACACATATCAAACAATTTCAATGTCTATTTGGAATGATACCGTGGTTTGAAAGCATGTCAAGATTATGTATTACTCTCTCTGTTCCAATTTGTGTGAACCTATTTGACTGGGCACGAAGTTTAAGAAAAAAATGAAGACTTTTGAACATGTAGTCCGAAACAAGCCATAACATTTATGTGGATATAATTTTTTTAAAACTTGTGGTCTTAAACATATCATAGTATTTGTGTGGCTCTAAAAGCCTCTCATTAAGCGTATAATAAGAAGTTTAAGTTAAATTAGTTTTCAAATTTAGAAATGTTCATTCTTTTTGGAATGTACTAAAAGGAAATAGGTTAACATAAACGCGAACAAATGGAGTAATATATATAAATTGCAGTTGGTACCATTTTGTTTTGGGG